>BJCM01167342.1:0-10016 GCA_018326385.1 Flaveria bidentis | reverse complement strand
CTACTTCATGTACTTTATCCTTTTTGTAATATATTAGGATATGAGCTATGGCATGTCATAGTCACAAGTCAAAAGGCAATCTGCCTTTTGACTCTACAATTGATTTTGTTTGTGTCTAGTCAATTGTATCCAGTTGGCCTTCAAAGTATAGCCGGTTGTAGGATGTAGTAAATGTATCTCAAGTACTTGTAACTTTATTATTTATGCTTTGTAACATTTGTAATAGAACTTGAGAATATAATATACTACAATCTTGAAAACCATCTCCTTGTGTATTTTGCTATCTTATTTTGTCTCATATTTACTTGTGTTTTTAGCATCATTTCTAGAGGTTAACCAGTTTCACTGTTTGATTAATTAAGTGTTCTTAAGAAACTCTCATCTTTGTGTTGTTGTGTTGTATTTGCATACCCTTCAACGGTCCTACAAACTACTTTTGGAAGACTAATTAAGTGTTCAAAACTCAAATTACCTTCAGAAGATTTACAACTTCCAAGAAAACTACTTTTGGGCAAAGAGCAAAGTACTTTTTCAGAGGTGGGACCGACATTTAGATTTCAAAGTTTATACTCTTTGATTAACTTGATTGAGATCCATTTCATATATAAAGCCAATGGTTTCCCTCTTTCTATATCATCTTCATTTACTCCCAAACCTAAATTAACCATAATTCTAAGAAACCGCCTTTGTTCTTCACTTCCTTCACCTCTAAGCTTTCTAAAATGGACAACCTCAACCTCTGAAATGACCCTGACTTCTCCATCCAGTTACACAGGCAACACAATCGGGTTTCTTAGTTGCACTTTGAGAAAGATCCTCAATTCTCAAAGGTTTGTCAATTTTTGGCTCTGTCCAACTATTCCACCTCCATTACCATTGATCCTATTCTCTATGAGGATCATTTTCTTGAATTCTGGAAAACCTGTCAAGAGGTCATCATAGATGGGGAGAAGGCACTGTCTGCTACAGTGCATGGGATGACAATCTTCATCACTCCAGCCATCATCAACACTCACCTTCAGCTGGATGATGAGGAAGGTGAATTGTCATTTCCGAAAGAAGCTATTAACCACTCTTTTGAGCAGATGGGCTATGAAAGAGATTTCTCTATCAAGACCTTCAGGAAATGGAAGGTCTCCTCCCAATGGAAGTACTTACTTCATATGGTGATCCACGGCTTTTCTAACAAGCATGGGGGTTGGGAGCAGATTCTTGAAGATCTTTCCTTCATAGTGCATGGGATGGTTTAGGGAGTTAAGTTCAGGTACTCTCAGTTTGTTTATACAAATTTGCTTGCTAACTTGGACTCCTTAGAGTATTATGTGTTTCCTAGATATGTTCAACACATTCTTAACTGTGAACTGGACTCACAGTTAAGGGAAACAGATAATATTTTTAAACTGGGACAGATGAAGCCTGGTATATTTAAATTTTGAAGAAGCCAACTGTTGGCTTCTCTAGGGTAGAAACAATCCTTGTCCCCAAGATGTTAGAGCTCATTGCTCAAGGTGACAACCTAGTAACACAAGCTAGTATTGAACCCACACCTTCTACCTCTCAACCACCAAAACAACCACAAATCATCCTCACCTACCAAAGAAGATCCAAACGAACCCCTACACAAGCTACTCAATCTGTGCAAGCCCCCATATTACTACCCACATAGGAGGAAGTGAACATTGGAGCTCCCACTTCCCCTAAAGAGCAAACTACTCCCATCTCTTCAAGAATCAATTGTGAGGTTCTTCATGCTCAACCTGATAAGCTCACTAGCCTAACATCCTTAAGCCTTCACATTGAGTCTCAATACTTAAATGAACAACCTTTAGGGGAAAGCTACCACCCTCAGCCTTTAAATTTAAACCAACTAATTCCCAGCCTTGACTTATATGATGATGAGGACTAGGGATTTAGTGAGTACCATGCGTCTCTCTACTTTTCTCCTACTCAAAGAGAGATGAGTGCTTCTGTCTCTCCTTTTTCTAGCCCACATCATCTACCTACCACTGAGGTGGATCTCCCTGACCTTGTTTAGGAGGTCCAGATGGAAGAGGCTCTCATTTATGCAAGTGATTATATTATTAAGACCTCAACTATGGCAACTTAACCCACTAACACTCCATCTAAAGTTGTTAGTGAGCAGAGGAAAACCAGCAGTCAAGAACCTGATGTTGGTGGCGAGACTAAGGACTTTGGTCTAATAATCTCATCCCCCAATGAATCTTCTGATGAAGAAGAGGGGAATCTGAGACTAAAGGTGCAAAACTGTCAAAAAAATGCACCTATTTAGTCTCTATGGTTAGTCACTTGGAATCTCAGGTGACTACCTTACAAAATAGGGTTAATGATTAGCAAATTGAGAAATCTTATCTCAAGGAGAAACTAATTGGGAGACCTTTAAGAAGAGCTCATCTAGGAATACAAGTAGTTGTGGATGTGATTGACCTAACTCCTAACTCACTATGTAAGAGGGTGATGCAACTAAAAAGGGGAAGAAAGTCATTACAATCACAGAACTTGGAGTTCTTCGTAGAGTATGGACACTAAGGACTCACCATCCTCACTTGCAGTTGTTCATACTAAGCAACTTCCTTAAGTTCACATTGATGTAGACTCTATAGAATCTTTCATTCAGAGTCTCTTTGAGGAAGGTATACCAAGGGTTGTGTCATCTCCACCTTAAGGAACTTCCAACTACATCATATGGTGGAGGTATGATGCTGATAGAAGATCCCTTATTCTTCAAAGAGTTCAAGGGAAACATAAGGTCTTCAACTTTCAGATCTTGAACAACTATGAAGGTCTTGACCTTATTAACAAGCAACTTGTCAACCCAAACCAATCTAGACAAGCTAACAAGTTGGCTCAAAGGTTTCAAGATAGGATTACTAAAGTGTTCAGCCTCAAAAGGAGACAAAGGCACTCAGGCAATGTCATTGGTCAACTGGATGTTGAGGCAAACCCTGAGATTAGCTTTAAAGGGAAAACCTTAACCGAAGGCCCAGTGATAGAACTTGAGAGCCCAATCACATCTACAACTGTTTCAGAAATCCATTCCCTTGATAAAACACCTACTACTGAAGGTGTATCTCAACCTCTCTCTGGACAGAGCATGTATGGTACACCAAGTAATGAAGGCCAAAGCTCTCTCCAATCTGAGTCACAAAGATCTGTTGGTGACAAAGGGAAAAGGATTCTAACTCCTGAGGAGATTGAGGAGGAGGAGAGAGAGAGGAAAAGAAAGCTAAGGGGAGAAAGTTCCTTTGTAGGGTCTGTTGGCTTCATGGAAGCTGCAATTAGGGTTAACCCAAACCAAACACTCAAGATGATGAGTTAAAGGTAGTTAGGATTGCCTACTTACAGACCAAGAACTATGATATTAATAATATCATCTCCCTCCCCTTAAAAGAATTGAATGAACTAGCTGACATGGAAATGTTAAGAGAGAAGAAGGAAGCAGAGGATGCAAGATTGCTTCTTCAGATCAAAGAGGAAAAGAGACTGAAAAGACTCTACAAAAATTTTCCTACTCTCTCTCCAGTTCAAGAAAGTCTTGTGCATGAGACTGTGGCTCCATAAGAACCTCAGGTAGATAAAGAAACTGATCGGATCAACTACCTAAGTGCCACAAATCTCTACCAGTCAGATGCACTTATTCCCTTATCCTTTGATTATGTTGAATCTGAGTATCTCAAGCACCTTGAGCTTCAAGTTCTCAAAGAACAAACGGAAACTAAGAGAAATATGAGGGAGGAAGCTGCAAAGTCAAGAGCCATCATTCAACGAAGTATGAAGAAGTCTGCAGATAAACAAAGGATAATGAGCTTCTTGAAGCTGTATGGATTCTCCGGAAGGAGACTTGGTCCTATGTCTCTATCTACAATGGATGAACATATAAGGGTGATCAACCAAAAGATCAAAGAGGAGAGCTTGTTGACTTATACTCCCCACCAAGTCAAGCTCCTCCTGAAGTTAAGGTTAAGGTTGAATAATTTGAGACAACACAACCTGGACCTCAAGCTGAATCTCAGCAAGCTTCAGCTTCTTATGCACAATAGCAGGGTGAACCTTCCTCTCCTTCTGAACCTGTGAGGGAGGTAGACCCAATTGAGAAAGACAAAGATGATCAATAAGGTGCTGCAGGTCGGTCTTCTTAGTTAAAAGGCTTAAAGAGGAAGAAAAGGATGGCTTCTAGATCAATGTTCAAGAAAAAAAAAGATAGAGTCATCCACTTCAAGGCCTCAGGATGAATCAGATCATCCTAAGAAGGTGCATGAAGAGGCTGCTCCAACAACTCCTATTCAAGTAGCTCGTCTGGACTCAGGAAGACCCATCTTATCCTGGACTTATACTACTAATCCAGAAAGATGGCATGTTATCAGAGATCAAGGTATTGAAGATGTCTACACATGGCAAGACATGTTTAATCTACCTCTACATGATCTCTTTGAGATGAGAAGACACTATAAGAGTCTGAGTGATCATGACAATCTAATGAAGAAAGGATTGGTCATCATCATGATAAGGATTGTTGATATCTGAAGTCTTGAAATATTTTGGTAGCATCAGCCTAGGGGGAGTTTGTAAGGTTCTGTATAAGGTTGATGCATCCAAAACATCCAATTACATCCAAAAGTCTTTCCTGCATGCATGCACAGAAGTGTTGAGTAGAATGCTTCAAAAGTTTCACACTCTGCCTTAGAAAATATTCTAAGTGTGAAATATTCCGAAGTCAAGACCAACATCTTCTGAATCTTAAAGTGAAGTCTTCTGAAGCTTTAAGAACAAAGTCTTCTGAAGCCAAGAAGTGAAGACAGATTGTCTTTTGAAGACTTTTGAAGACATGTTATTATCTCATGTACTTTACCATAAAGTTGGACCACCTTTCCACTGTAACTCTGTTGACTCACCAACTTTTACAAGTTGGTGAAAATATCCATGATTTTGGTAACTGTACATTAAGGTCTTGAGTCCTTTACTTTCTACTTTATGTACTTTTATACTTTTTGTAATATATTAGGATGTGAGCTATGACATGTCATAGTCACTAGTCAAAAGGCAATCTGCCTTTTGACACTACATTGATTTTGTTGTTGTCTAGAACACTAGCAAATATACAACATTCTTAAAAACCAAAATACTTGTGTTGTTTTTGTTCTTTATCTGTCTCATATTTGCTAGTGTTCTAAGTGTCTATCTAGTGTTACCAGTTTCCTATTTGATCTGTTAAGTGTTCTAAACAAACTCTCCTCAATGTGTATTGTGTTGCAACTCCCTTAAATAGTCCTGAATTATGTAACATGTATGTGTTGTTGCTAGTTGATGGAACCACTTGGTGTGTTTTTATGCAAAAAATGGACTTTGATTGCCATTATAACTCGCCCATTGAAGATGCATGATGTTAACTAGATAACTTATCATGCTTAAGATTTAAATTAGTTACATCTATGGTGTTAATGTAGTGCATAAACAAATCAGAAAATGTTAAAGTATTAATATATTAGATCATAAAAATTGAGATATGAGACAAGAATAATTCTTAAAGTTGATGAATAAAAATGAACGTAAATATTCTATCATTAAAGCAAAGTTATTGATGCTTTGCATTTGGTATACAAATCATTTTCTTGAACTAAACCAAAAAAATAGTAATAAAAATGTTGAAGTATTACTATATCGATCATAAAAATCTGGATATGGGACCAATGATTTTTAAAGTTATGAATAATAATGACCGTAAATACCCTAACATTCAAGCAAAGTCATGGCTGCTTTGCGTCAGAATACAAATCATTTTCTTGAACTAAACCAAAAAGAAGAGTAATAAAAATGTTGAAGTATTAGTATATTGGATCATAAAAAGCTGGATAGGAGACGATGATTCTTAAAGTTTATGAATAATAATGATGGTAAATACCCTAACATTCAAGCAAAGTCATGGATGTTTTGCGTCGGAATACAAATCATTTTCTTGAACTAAACCAAAAAGAATAGTAATAAAGTGTTAGTATTCATATATTGGATCATAAAAATCTAGATATGAAACAAGAATCATTCTTAAAGTTTATAAAATATGACCATAAATATCCTATCATTCAAGCAAAGTTACGAATGCTTTGCATCAAAATAAAAATCATTTTCTTTAATTAAACCAAAAAAAATAGTAATAAAAATAGTAAATTACTGAAAAATACATTTATCTTCGTAATTAATTTCACTTTTTAACTTTTATCATTACTAATTACTCTGGACAACTTTTATGTATATCGTTTGTTTCATATTTGATCCTTTATTTTAATGTTTGTTAGTGTGTATTGTTAAGTTACGTCACATAGTTATCACATGAGAATCATTGTATAAAAAAAATACATGTGCCATAATCCAAAAATGAATTATTGTATTAAGAAATATGATCGATAGAACATTGAGACCAATGAGTAACACCTCAAACAAATTATATATTATTTATCATCACTTTTAATTAGTTTTATAAAAAAAATATTGTACCATATAATTTACATATCAATAATAAAATTAATACATAAAAATTAGAATGCAAGCCAGATGAAGTAATTTAAATGTTTTTCATTATGAAATCAAATGATACGATAAACTTTTATAGAACTAGCATTTTAATGTGAACAAAAATATTAAAATAACTTCATTATGACTTGCAATTTGATGTTTAATTATCTTTAATGCTATAATCATATGATATAATTAATTTTTAAATAACTAACTTTAGAAAAAGTGATGGTTAAAATATCTAAAATTTATTTGAGGTTTTACTCGTTAGTCTCAACATTATACTCACCATATTTTTTAAAATAATCTCACATGATTTTCATTTAATTTCCATGTATTAACTTTATTATTAATATTTAAATCTAGCTTTAAGGAAGTGATGATAAAAATATATAAAACTTTTTTGAGGATTTACTCGACAGTCTCTACGTTTTACTAATGATATTTGAATTTTTTTTTGGACTATGATGCCCGAATTTTTTATTAAACAACTACCCTCATGTGATAACAATAAGACCTAACTTAACAATGAAACTAACGACCGTTATACTAAAAGACCAAAGATAAAACAAAACATACACATAATAGGTTGTCCCAAAGAATAATAATAAAAATGTTAAACTATTAATATAACGGATCATAAAAATACACATATGAGACAATAATGATTCTTAAAGTTTATGAAGAATGATTCTTAAAGTTTTAGAAAGTGTAGGAAGAAATCTCAAGCACAAAGATCGTTATTTTTTGTGACTAAGATTCATTCCATGGTAGTTTGGTAATTAGTTGTAAATTAGATATCACATACATATTCCATCATATTTTTAAACATTCATAATTTTTTCATATATTGTTATAATTTTTTAGAAAAAAAATACACCATAACGAGCATTCTTTTATCTTTAATATATGTATGGCATTGCTATATGAAAATTAAGAAAAAAAATTTGGTTTTTGTACACCATGAAACGGAAACGCCTAGGAAATAAACATCATAAAGCATCAAGTTATATACACCATAAATTCTCAGGTCATAAACATCATATATCAACCAGGTCATAAACACCATAAAGCATCCGGATTAAAAACATCATAAACTTGTCTACATCAAAAACACCATAAAATCGTCCACGTTTAAAGCACTATTAAATTGCTTAGTTTAAAATCATCAAGAAAAAAATGATTTTTACACCATAAAATAACCACAAATCTCTAGCGTAATAAACATCATAAATCGCCCGGATCATAAACACAAATCACCCAATTCATAAACACCATAAATTTACATACCTCAAAAGTACCATAAAAAATCATCCAAGTTCAAAACAACATTAAATTGTTAGTTCAAAAACATCATAAATATAATTTAAAAGTATCATAAAATTACACAGGACAAAAACACTAAGTGATCTTATAGTTTATTTGAACTAGGTGATTTTGTATTGTTTTATGGTATTTCAACTTCAGACTTCTTTTGTACATTATAATTTCGCTTAATTTTAAAAAAATCATATATCATCGAGGTCAAAAACACATAAAATTGTCTATCTTTTCAACACTATAAAATTGTCCATTGTTAAAAACATCATAAAATTAATTAGCTCAAAAATAACTTAAAACATTTATTTCAATCAAATGTCATTCTCATCCCTGATGTTTTATTGAATTTGTTATTTCAATCAAAAACTTTTTTTGTCATTTCAGTCATTGTGGTTTACCAAATATAGTCATTTCCATCCACTACACTAACTCCGTTATGTTCTCCGTTAAATATGAGGGTATTTTAGTGTTTTTAACACTCTAATTGTCCAATTAAAACAAAATTAATCAATACAATATTCAATTGAAACTAAAAAAAATATGAAGCAACTAGTGAGATCAGACGTTTCAATTTAAAAGTTTTGATTAACGCTAACTAGTTTAAAAACACGTCTACTACACGTGTTGTATGAAAAAGTTAAATATTATTTAGTACTATTAAAAATTAAAAAATATTTTTTGAGATAAAATATGCTTAAAGTTACATATAATTAACCATTAAAAATTTAACAATAACACTAATTTTCCAAAATTTCCTCTTTTAAAAAGTTTTGCTTTTAAAAAATATTGATTTTTAACTCTCCGAAAAAATTATTAAAATGTTTGTATTAAAAAATTTTATTATTTAATTATTTAATACAAACTTTATTATTTAATTTTTTAATAAAGTTTTATAATACAAACATTTTAATATTTTTTTGGAAAGTTGAAAAATCAATATTTTTTAAAAGAAAAACTTTTTTAAAGACTAGAGTATGATAAGTTATTGTTGTTTTTTAATTACTTAATGGTTAATTATATGTAACTTTAAACATATTTTATCTCAACAATTTTCTTTTAATTTTTAATAGTACCGAATAGTTATTATTTAATTTTTTATACAACATGTGTAGTAGACGGATTTCTAAACTACTAGCGTTAATCAAAACTTTTAAACCGAAGCGTCCGGTCTCACTAGTTGCTTCATATTTTTCTTTTAGTTTTAACTGAATATTTTATTGATTAACTTTGTTTTAATTGAACAAATAGGGTGTTAAAAATACTAAAATATCCTCATATTTAACAGAGAACTTAACGGAGTTAATGAAGTGGATGGAAATGGCAACATTTGATAAAACACGGTGACTAAAATGGCAAAAAAAAAAAAGTTTTTGGATTAAAATGACAAATTCAACAAAGCGTCAGGGATGAAAATTGCATTTTACTCAAAAAATATTAAAAAAATTATAAGAGTTGAACAACGAATCTTTAAATTTACAGATGAATAGTAATATTTTCTCTCTCATCCACTCACAACCACCCAAAACCATACCATATAATTTAAAGACTCTACTCACACATTTTTAAAGAATGGGATGTGAATACTCTTAGATGAGTATTTTAAGAATGACCATTTTTGTTAACTTTTTCTAAATTCTCCCATTTTTTTAAACATTCATAACTTTTACATACGATACTAGCTTTAGTAAACTCATGTATTACACGGGTTGAATAAATAAAATATTAAATATAATAAAATTTTATTAATTATAAAACGATATTTTAAAATATACGATTAAAATTACGTATGAGTAAACATTATAAGTAATAAATAATGATATTGTTGGACCAAAAGAACCAATGAGCCAGATCAGAAAAACCTTTAAGTCCCACAGACATCATGACAACCGAAGATGTCTACAACAGCTGAAGACAACGGCTGAAGACATCCGCCAAAGTCAACAGCTGAAGTCAACAGCTGAAGTCAACAGCTGAAGTCAACAGCTGAAGACAACAGCTGAAGACAACAGCTGAAGACATCAGCTGAAGACAACAGCTGAAGACATCAGCTGAAGACAACAGCTGATGTCAAAGTCTGAAGGCAATGTTTTCAGCAGTTTGTCATAACAGCTGAAGAAGTACTCTTCAGTAGTTGTGATGGTTTACGCTTCAGCAGTTTTCTTTCTGCAGCT
>BJCM01167335.1:0-11585 GCA_018326385.1 Flaveria bidentis | reverse complement strand
TCCTGGTTTGTTCACACGCCTCGCGGTTAAACTCCGCACGTGGATTTTGAGGGTGTGACATATATGTATGTATATATATATATATGTGTGTGTGTATATATATGTATATATATGTATATATATGTATATATATATATGTATATATATGTGTATATATATATATGCATATATATATATATGTATATATATATAGGTATATATATATATATATGTGTGTATATATATATATATGTGTATATATACATACCTATATATATACATAGGTATCATGACTACACGTCTATTTTACACTTTTAAAACCGGAAGGTCTAGGTTCGACTTTCGCCTCCTCCCTACCAACCATTTTCATTTTTCAACAAATCAATGAACTCATTTTAATGTAACTAAACTAGCTTAATCCGGAAACATGTGTGCAACTAAAATCTAAAATGATAATTAATTTGAACTATCTTCTTTTTTTTCTTTTTTACCTTCTTCTTGTATGAATGTTTTTACCACTAAGCATATAATAATAAATAAGTTGAATGTCACTGATTCGTAACATTGTATAAGGAAAAATCCTAGTTATTATTTTACAAGTATCGATTAATTTACTACGCTGTCGGTAGAGATGATTGTGGATCAGTTATAGAAAAAATACCGATAATCTCTGTCCCATAAGTGATTACAAAATTGTACCTCATATAGTCGGATTCCTATCTATTTACCCATTAGGTTCATGTGTATGCAACAAGTATCAAGCATATCGTTTATTGTTTTATGTGGTTAAACACTAGTCATTGGATGATCATTACCTAAAACCTGATGTTAAACTCACCTGAAAAACTTGTTTAGAAACACTTCTAATAATTCTATCATCCTTATATTTGGTTTTAATGCATGTAAATGGGTTTGAGTGTTCAGATAGTCATACGAGTATCACCTTATCTCATACAATCTACCACATACTAGTCTCTTAGGTCTTAATGATCCTGGTCAGACTTATAAGTCTGACTCGATAAGACCTTGGTTATTGGTTGGTTTCGCACTAATTGGAAAACATCTCTTATTATCATCTTATTTTGTCAGAGAAAGTATCAAATCTTACCCAATTGGACACCCTCCAGCTCTCATCGATCTCGGCCTCCCTGCAGCTCCCAATCAAACTCGCTGACGTCTCTCGGCGCCCCCTCGTCGGCCTCCCTCCGGCTCGAAGTCGCCGGGCTCTCGTGTGACTCGCCGATATCTCGGGTTGAAATCGTCGGCCTCCCTCCAGCTCGGGTCGAAATCGTCGGCCTCTCCTTCACAGGTACGTCTTCTTCACACCATCGCACTCACAGCAGGTCCGAGCCTTCGGGGAGCGATTTCGATTGTTTAGTGTTTTGGGGACCTTCGAGGACCTTCAATTGTTCAATTGTTTGGTGTTTTGTATGTATATGCATTTGATGAGTGATAATCAGTGAGCAAATTTCATCATAAATGAATATTTGTATGTTGTCTCTTCTGTGAGCAAATTTGTATGTCGTCTCTTCTGTGAGCAAATTTGTATGTTGTCTAAATTTTATGAACAAATTTCATCATAAATGAAAATATGTTAGCATCATGGAAATCTGCAGTTAATGGGATATTTGGTTTTTACTAAAGTGGATTTTGCTTATTTGATCTGGTTTGAAATATTTATGGTTTTTACTAAAGTGAATATTTGTGGATTTGAAATACTGGGATTTACAGCCTCTTTTCAAGAATGATTTATGTGTGATTTGGATTTTCTAATATGGTTTGTATTTTTTTTTATAATTATTTTTTATTAGGAGTTATAATCAAACATATAAATTATATTTAGTAAGAAGTAATTTAGATGGGTAAAACAGTCATTCTACAAAATCATTTAGATATTTAATCAAACATACTTAAAAGTAGTTCAACATTTAATGGTTTAAATTTTTTATTTGTTCAGCATTTACCCATTTAAAAATTGACAAACAACACCTCAAACTCATGAAAACTTTTAAACCTAATCTAAAGGAATACTCAATCTTATACCTCTCAGGCCTCAAGAATGCCTTGGTCATTTGGTTTAGATTTTTTTCCATCCGTATCAAAGGATATCACATTAAAATTTACATTTTGGTCGTATTTAGGAAAATATGACAGGGTCAAAAACATAATTTTCATTATGTCGATACAAAAATCTGAAAAAGTTGAAATATCTCTTTAATATTTTAAAAGGGGATGTGGCTGTATCATCTCTTGGACTGAATATAAAAAACAAGCAACGTTGCATCGATAGGAAGAGCATAAATTGATTTGTATAAACATATAATCAGGAGGTCTTGGACGGCAACTAGATTAAAAAAACAGAAATTATTATATTATACATGCACTTAATATATAAAACAAAACTTTAACTATAAAAACTTAAAGACTTCTTTAATTTAACCAGTTTGCTTTTATCTATAGAAAGATTTTTTTTTTTAACTGCTGACCTATTCACTATCAAGATTAACCTGAGTATTCATATTTAGCCCAAATGGTTGAGATGGTTCATCCCAAGACCTCATTAAAATAAAAAGAGATATTGGATTCAAGTCTTACATATGATAAAAAAATGAATTCAACTTGGCCGAAGGATTTTTCATCTAAAATGACTTTACTTGTAAGGGTGGTCTTGAGTTGCATGCTTGAGTAATGAAAATAATTGGGTAAACTATTGGCTCGTTAGTGATCATTTAGCCGTTCAAAAAAAATTAAAGAATTAATATAGACTAAATAGTTATTTTTTTTACAAATCAAGTCATTTATAGAATTAAAATGGTTAGCTAGAATTACATGTTTAATCTCTTAAATAAAAGATCTCAGAAAGTTGTCACATGAATGGTTCACCAACGAACTAAAATACCAAACTACCATTCAGTTATTACTTATTTTTAAAATAGTGATTTATTAAATATTAATCAATATATAAAATATCATAAATGTATAGAGAACTTTTAATATAGAACCAAGTTTAGTGGATAACCGCTAGATACACTATGACACTTGTATTTAAATGTGATATATAAAATGGCTATGTAAATGTATGACTATTAGGTTTTCTCCTTCTCTTATGCATCAAATCCACGTATCATGTCACCGTCTTGTTAAATATAATCGATTTCCTTATCTCATTTCTTTTATTGTTACTTATATTATTTTAATATTTGTAAAAAATATCAATATATTCTGCTTATATCTTTAAATTTTTAAGATATAATTTACTGTTCTTATATGCTCATTTTTATCTATTTCAATATAAATTTATTCAAACCGAGTAGTGCAAAATATAATTTAATCCTTTCTCCGACTATTTATTTTACTTTTAATTTAGTTTACTTTCTTTCAATGACAGTTGATACTTAATATTTTCTCTAATATTAACGTGATATAGATTTTACTAAAATGAAGTTTATGGTTTTAAATTATTTTTGGCCCTCCGCAAATCGCGATGATAAACAATCCCAGTCAAATGAATTTGAGTAAATGGTATAGAATAGAACAAGAAGAGTTTGCAATTTAGGTATGTATGATCTGGTTTGAATTATTTTTAAGATAAACGGTGGGTTAATATTTAGTTATTGTGCATTTAGATGAAAATTTTGACAAATGAATAGAAAGATGTTAAGCTTTTGGCTTGTTGGACCAAAATGATTATTTATAAGTTTAAATATATCTAATGTTAGACTAAATGAAATATTATAAACCATAAAAAGACTTTATAAGGTAGAGAGTACTATGATTAGAAAGACATAAAGAATTTACTTTGTAATATTGTTTAACATACATATTTTTTTATGACAAACATCTAGTCTATTATTATTAACTAACACCATCAAACTTGCACATTACAAAACTTGAATTATTTCGGATCATTATATTTTCATAAGAAACTTAATTAACACGTGGTTCTAAACCCGTAGGTGCTCTGGAGACAAAACTCTAAAGATAACCGCATGGACCTTGTCTTTGGTGAGCTTGTTACCAATAGTACTTCCTCGATGGTACGGCTAATTACTTCTAGTCTCGAGACAAGCAAAGATGTTCAATTGGAACATCTTCAAATTTCTCAGGCGACACAACATGGGTGTTGTAGGTATTTTCAAACCTTGTAGCTAAGCATTCCTTAACGCTTCTTTGTTTCTAGCCTCTTGGTAGATCATTTTGGTTTTATAAACGTTCTCAAAGGGATTAAAAAAAGAAATTGTGTATTTCATGTATATATGTCTACTTTAACACTTGATGAAATTTTCTATTTTGCTAAGCTCTGGCTCTAGAATTTGGACATATGGTTGCATTTAGTATGTGTTGTTTGTCACGAGATTGGATATAGGGGTGGTCCTGAATGTTTTAGAGTAGAATGTTGGTAAAGCATAAAGATGGTTGGTTGAAAAGTACAACTTAGAAATATACCTTGTTAAACAAAAAATCCAATTTATTTAATTTATTATTTTAATAGTATCAATTTTATAACTAACAAATTATTCAAGCATGGTCCAGTTGTATGATATCGACCAGGTCCATTATACACCCATGATTTCCATCATGACCGATCTATCTAATTTATTATTCGTATCGTGTTTCTTCTTCTTTTGAGTTATCAAATTTTAAATTTTCATTTCTATAAACTATTTCTTACTTTAATTTATTAATATACTATTATGAGTGACGTCTTTTTTTAATTTAAAATATTTTTTTAATAAAGATAACAATTCGAGCTCAATAATATGTCTCTTTATAGCTTAAGTATGTTCATACATCAACAAGTATTTCAACCTTTAGTACTTAGTTTGACGTTTGAGGATGACACTAAAACTAGCTTGTAAGATACCTTGACTTACATATCCCTACAGAGCTCATTAGCAACCTCTATTAGTCTATTACTTGCCGCAAGTTTTTTTGGCATTGCAGTGAGATTCGAATTTGGCTTTGCGGCCACAAAGCTCTTATTCATTTATGTTATAAGCATGTATGTTTGAGCATACATTATTATCGTTGACTTATTACTCCAATCTAAAATTGTGTTTCGGTTTTCATAGTGTATGTATATTTATATACAATGTATGAAACAAAATAAGAAGCCTCCCTTGCTTTATATTTACTCTCTGTGAGCTACTAGCTAGACGCCTAGACTAGTGATATACATCATGTAATCAACACATATGCTTTCGAAATTGGATCATATTATTATAAGGCACATAGAAGCCTCACAAATCATGATCTGCCTCATATCTTTTAATGTCTCTGGTCATTCTCAACATACGACTTTATAAATCAATATGGGTGCAAAATCTGAAAACCATTTTCGTCTATATCTTGTTTTAAGGTTCACATCTTTAAGCCTATCAGTTGTTTGTTAAACGTCCAAATTTAAAAAATATATGATATTATCATAAGCTTTAACAAATTTGTCTCATAAAATAGGTCTGCATTCTTGCATTGAGTCTCTCAAACAAGTCCATATTGTAATTCATATGATATTTGGTTTAAGTAGAGATCTATATTTATATTACAATATGGGGTTGTTAGACAATATATACTTAAATTTGTTAAAATTTTCATCTTTACTATAATCAAAACTATAGATCAAATATTTGTTTATTTTCATGGAAACAAATTTTATGGACAAAACCCACAAGAATACTATGTATGGTTATTCTTTGATTGTACTTACTTTAGTTTCAACTAGAATTAAGTCTCCCATGTTGCGGCCAGGCAAAAAAACCATGTAAAATAGCATCAAAGACATATTACCGTTGGTTACCACCAACATTAAAATTGTGGTGTGTTAATGTGAAGAACTTAGATCAAATCGTAAAACATAGAAAAACATAACTAAATCGACCTAGGACCAGCGTGTTGTGACAAAACTACCAAATGAAAAAAATAGATGTAAAAATATTAAATCATACAAGCAAGTTGAACTATCTTAGCTCACAAAATTTTGAACAAAACCTAAGGAAAAATGTAAAAATATTCACCCACACATGCATGTTGCATCGTGTTAACTTGCAAACTTAGAACGAAACGTAAACGAAAATTTACGAAAGATGAAAGGTATAACGTAACAAAGTTTAAAGTAAAATAATTGTGATGTTAAAATGCAAAAGATGAAAATATTTAGGTTAAAGTAAAAAAAACATATTTTATGAGGTTACATTGCAAAATTTTAAAAGTTTTGGGTTAATAATGAAAATCATTTTTTAAAACACCCTAAGCATAAGGTGCAACACCATAATACATAAACAATTTAGTAATTAGTATAATTTAAGTGATGTTCTTTTTATAAGATGGATATGAAATAACAAAGATTTAATGAATCAATTAATTCATTATCTGTCTTTTGTAAAACCAAATTAGTAGTTACAAGAACTAAGAATAATGTGTGCTAAGGTTTAAGTTTTATATTAATACACTAGGCTAAAGACTCGTGTAACACACGAGTTTAATCCAAAAATATTGTTGTTGTTTAAAAAGGTGCGTTAGTTATAGTGTTATTTATAATACAAAGTATTTATAATACTTTGTGTATCGACTAATATTAGTAGGTTTTTTCTCGTAATATTTATACGTCTAAATAGTGTATAATATGGAATGAAATAAACTTATAAATAACAACTTTAAGTAATAAACAAATTAAATTAAACATGAAAAATAATATTTCAATTTTTATTTTTTGGAGAAGGGTTGCCTTAACCGAATACCCCTTCGGGAGTATTCTACGGCAGACGAGGCGCCCCGGAAGGTTTAGGGTTTTCCTTGCCTTCCTCCCCTTGCCCGAAGAGGTTTTTTCAAGTTAAACCATTAGACCACATCGATCTATCCTACCTAAACAGTAAGCCTTTTCTTGTTCGTTCTTTGAATAAGCTAGTGGAGACTAATTCCTTCCGGCTAATGAAGAGACTACTCCAGTCTTCCCTTTCATTCCCATCATTCTTCTCCCTAAGAATTGAACGGACCAAGTTCACCTATTCGAGAGTGAGGAAGAAAAACCAACAAGAAACTTCCCACTTTTGATGTCCTGCGATTCTGCAAGTTTAGAAACCCCTCAATTCATCAATGATGTCGAAGGAAGGGCTCATCTCAACCCCGCTTATAATGCTTGGGTGAGAATGGATCAAAGTGTTCACTCTTGGTTGAATGCGACACTCTCAGTGGACATGTTGACAAAAGTATTTGCATATATTGATCTTTGGATGGATTTAGAGCAAATATTTGCATAAACATCCAAAAATTTATTTGCATACAACATTTAATGTTTTGTTGATGATTTTTTCATTATGATCTAATATTAATATTTTAATCTCTGTCTATTTTTAACTCAAGATAATTCAACACAGAGCTAACTCTGATCCATGTTTAAAAACAAACCAACTTTGGATAGCGATTATCCTTGACTCTTGTTTATTGTCATTGCAAAACACACTGCTAACGGAAACTGTACTTTTTGAAATTTAAAATCCTTTTGTCCGAAGGTGTCAACGTCAACCGTGGAATAAAAGTGCGATTTCAATATTGGTTCTAGATACATCAAAACAATTTGTGCATGTCAAACGAATTCCAATAAAAAAATAAATAAAAAACAAATTGTAGATAACGATAGATTGAATCAAGCATGTAATACCTCTTTATAGATGGATTGTTGAAGTAGATCATCTTTAAATCAAAAAAATAAAAGTAGAATAATACTAATTCAAAACACAATTGTAAACAATGATAGGTTAAATCATAATCATAGATGATGAAAACTCAAATATAACAAAAAATAAATACTTTTTGTTGTAAAAACTTAATGAAACCGAAGCCAAAATGAGAACCTTGGTTAAGTATGTCGACAATGATATCATCAGACTTTATAAAGACAAAATGCGAGGGTCGTAAAGCTGGGATAGTTGAGAGTCATTTTAAAATCGGGTATGATTTCATTTTTAAAAAAATACCCATGAATTCATTCAAATTGGAGAGGAGTCGATGAATAAATCCCGTAAAATTTGTCAAGATTTGAAGATAAAATGATTACTTAGTGGAAACACATAATTAAGAAATCGATTTCATAGATGAAGAAAATAATAAATAATTTCTATAGTTTTTGTTGATGAATTATTTGAATAAAGAATAAATATCGGGTATGATTTAATTTCCAAAAATTATGTGCTCTAATTTAGGGTTAAATTTTCAAAATTTTCCTTAAATATATCTTGTATCAAAGGTTGACTTTTAATCAAATGAACCTAGACTAACACTAAAAACATATACATATTTAAACGAAAATTGAAAAAAAAATTAAAGCATAAGAAAATGACATATGTCTATAGATTTCTTGTGTTAAATAAAGATTTTTTTTGTCTTATCAAGATTTCTAACATGCATGAATTGGTAATTAAGTAAACATATTTTGTTTATTTTGACATTCAACTTTTTATGTGTCGGAAAATTGATAGTAAAACCTCCATAAAATCATTCTTTAATTCCAATCACAAGGCTTAGTTACTAGACAATAATATAGCTGGAGGAATATAGCTTAAATAATTTACTCTTATGCTAGCTAGATTAGTTGATAGATGACTTAATGACTTGTCACAAGACAGACGAACCAATCACAACAAAATATTATTCATAAGCTTTCTAAATCATATATAGTTCAGTATTGAATTCATTCATATGGCGCTTTGTGAAATCGATCTATACGATGAAAGGTTATTTGGTTGCAGATTGCATACAAATAAAGGCAAACATTACGTAGCAGCTCTAAAAAAGATTACAAATAAGTTTGGAAATATACCAAATAAAATGTTCATTTGAGAGGGCTAAAAGAAAGTACACGGGCCAGTTGATATTGTGACATAGTTTTGGCCATTATTGCTAGTGTCGTATAGATAAGCTTGTTCTATACAACAAAACTTTATTTTTAGGGTCACATAAAAAATATAGGACCCGATATTAAGCCAAAATAATATGACATGTTTGCCAAATGTTTTTATAATAATTACACCACAAATACGATTGTTTTGTTATCTTTAAAATGAGTACAATATTATTATATAAAAAATAATAAATTTTATGTTGTAAGCTCATATCTCGTTATTGTGTTTTTAGTACAGTTAATTGAATTTTTTTTTTGTTAGTTATTGTGTCTAAATGAATACTATTGTGTTTTTTGAAATATAATGAATCAAAAAAAACAATGATGGAATAACATTATTGTATATCTCTAATATATAAAACATAATAATAAATTAACAACTAGTTAATCTAATACATTAAAAACAATTACAAAATAACAATGTGTTATTGTGTTTTTTGATTGTCATTGTGTTCTTTTAAACAATAAGAGTTTTGGAATCCATTGGTGAGATAATATCATTATATACTTTTAGTAGTAAAATACCATGATAGATAACAACAATAAGTTTACATAATTTATAAAAAATAATGATAAAAATAACGTATTGTCTTAACTTTAACACTATAAGTATTAAAATATACATTAATGAAAGTATATCGTTGTGTACTTCTAATTATAAAAAAACATATAGATAACAAGTTTATATAATATATATTAAAATAATAATAAAAATAACACAAAATGCTCTAAACCGGTAAAAACCACTTATGAATACATATAACAAATGGTATATAATATATGATACAATGAACAAATATTTGACACGATAAACATATAAGACACAATGAGGTGGCGACTTAAGAGAATAACCAAGATGTCATGCTCTTTAAAACAATACAATGACACATGTCTAACGCATAAGAGTTCTTAGAACATTCACAATAGCGTCCTTAAAAATATGTGATTATATTTGGTATATTATATGGAATGATTTTGAGTGGTTATAAGTGAATGATAGAGAAAATGTTATTGTAAATTGGTATATTTGAAAAATCATTGTTCAATCCTTATAAATTTTTTAATATTTTTAAAAGTGGTTGTGAGTGGAGAGAGAGAAAAAAGTAATGATAAAAGTATAAAAAATATTATTTAATTAAAAATGAGAGATAAAATGTAGTGTTTTTAATGTACTTATATAGATAAAGATATAAAACCTACTGTGAATGCTCTTAGGCTTTTAGATTAAATATCAATTTTACTATAACTCATAAAAAACCTATAGTAAAATCTAAATTACAATAAATAGTTATACAAACCACATAATATTACTATTAAAAAGACATGATGATAAATAGTAATAGACCATCATTTAAAGCATATTTAAGTTAAAATTTATTAAAGCATTCACGTCACATTCTTTAAAAAAATTTAAGTATAATCAAACATATTATATAGTATGATTTTGAATGGTTATGAGTAGGACTGTAAACAAACCAAATAAACACGAACGAGACCTTGTTCGTATTTATTTATTAAAAAAATAACTTGTTCATAAATTGTTCTTGAGCGTTAACCAAACAAGATTTTTTGTTCATCTTCGTTCATTAAGAAAATAAATTTGTTCATAAACTGTTCACGAACATAAATGAACACAAACGAAAGCAAACGAAATCACACAACTATTCATGAACATAACAAATACAAACCATTATATATTGATTTTATGATTAAAATTACAAATATTATGTTATATACAACAAATATATATAAGTACTTAACATAATTATCTCAAACATAACTTTTAAATTAACGAACACAAACAAACATTAACGAACACACTATCTACATTCACACACATAAATGAATGAATGTAGCCTCTGTTCATGTTCGTTCATTTAACTAAACAAACGAAATTTTATTGTTCATGTTCATTCATTTATTAAACGAATGAAGATAAACGAACTTCACGGTGAACAGTTTGCAAATTGTACGCTAAACATTCGGTTCATTTACAGTTCTAGTTGTGAGTGGAAGATAGAGAAAATGTTAGTGTTTATCTATAAATTTAGAAATTAAATGTTCGACTCTTATAATTTTTTAATATTTATGAAAGTGGTTGTGAATGAAGTAGAAAGAAAATTTAATGAAAAATGTATAAAAATTATTATTTAATTGGAAAAAAAGAGAAAAATAATGTTTTTATGTAATTATAATGATAAAGATAAAGAATGTAACGTGAATGCTCTTAGTCATGAATTAATCCTGGATCCGGATATTAGGACACCCCTGCATTATAAAACAACACCCCAAATTTCTATACAGGTCGTACAACACTATACGCATCGTATAAGGGGTCGTATAGCCCTATATGGGGGCATATAACCTGCAGGACCGTTGAAGGCTTGCAATTTAAAACACAACAACACAATGAGGAGAGTAACTCAAACTCAATCAAACAGTAAACTGGATTAATCACACAGGATGATACTAAGAACACAAGTAATTATATGAGACAACCAAAAGAACACAACACAAGGAAATGGGTTTTCAAGATTGCAGTATATTGCTTTCTCAAGTTCTATTACAAGTGTTACAAAGCATATTTCAAATTACAAGAACAAGAGAATACTTATACTACATCCTACAACCCGGCCATACTATGAAAGCCAGGTTGGATACAATTGACTAGACACACAACAGAATCAATTGTAGAGTCAAAAGGCAGATT
>BJCM01167328.1:0-11805 GCA_018326385.1 Flaveria bidentis | reverse complement strand
TTACATCCTTATCTATTACAAAAAGGATAAAGTACATGAAGTAGAAAGTTACAGACTCAAGACCTCAATGTACAGTTACCAAAAGCGTGGAACTTTTCACCAACTCATGTAAGTTGGTGACTTGCAAAGATGCAGCGGAAAGGTGTCGAGCTTTATGGAACAGTACATCGGATAAAGCATGTTACTAAAAGTCTTCGAAAGAAATCTGTCTTCATAAGTTGAAGCTTCAGAAGACTTTGTCTCTGAGGCTTCGGAAGACTTCATATTTGGCTTCGGAAGATATTGGTCTTGGCTTCAAAAGATTTCACACTTAGAGTATTTTCTGTTGCATGTGTGAAACTTCCTAAGCATTCTTCTTCAATGCACTTATGCAGCATGCAGGAAAGACTTAAGATGTTTAGGTTGCATCAGCCTCTTCATTAATCTCTACAACCTTTATCTTTGAAGATGCAATAGAAGTCCTTTTAGGGTGAGAACTCCCTTTGGAGTTGGATGGTTCAGGTTGTGCAACAGTGGTACACAACTGATCAACCTTCTTCTTGCTACTGAGATGAGTTGATACTACATTAGAACTCCTGGTACTAGAGTTCAAGTTAGTATCTTTAGACTTTACCACTTCAAATCCTGCAGAGATAAAAACTTGTTTACGATTAGAGTTGAAGGTGACCTTGATCTCTTAAGCCTTTTTTGCTTTTCTTTTGCTCTTCCCGATCAAGTTCTTTCTTATAGACTTGGTCATTCCAGTCTTCTTACTCTCCTTAGAAGGATAGTGACCCTTCTTAGAATCCTCTTCTTCACTCTTTTCAGAGGCATTCTTCATTGTCTCTTCATTATCCTCTTTAGTCAAAGGATCTATGAGAGGAAGCTCATCTTCATAAGTTTCATACCTAGGAGATCTTATAGTCAAGATTGTGTGTGGAAGAGCTATCTCACTAGATCCTAGTCCTTGTTTATTCTGATAACACATTTTTGCATCCAAGGATGAAGATATAATATTCTTGAAGGTCTCTTCTTCAAGAACACATTTTTCTGCCCTGGCTTTGTTGATCACAATCTCAGCCTGACATTCAGTCAACTTAGTGATGAGATCTTTGATTTGAGTCCTGTAATTTGTATGTTCATGTTTAAAAGTTGAAATGGTTTTTTCTAAGTCCTCTATTTTTAACTTATAATCATTTTTAGCTCTTTTGAAATAATATTTTAAGATATTCAAGGACTCAAGATCATATCTCATTTCTAAGTTGTAGGACCTGTATCTATTAATTTTAGCAATACATTTAGGTGTACAGAGATGTTCCAATACCTTTTCTTTATCATGATCAACCATCAGTGCTTGGTTTGGAGATGTATCTTCCACTTGAAAGAACCAGTGAAAGCCTTATTCTTCAACAACAACTATAGCTTGCTGCTTTAGCTTCTTATTCTGGTTAGCTTTCTCAGTGTAGTTTGGTCTGGTTTGTGCTTGGCCACCATTTGTCCTTGGTGCCTTGCACTCATTTGCAAAGTGGCCCATTTGGTTACAGTTATAACACTTGACTTTGCTTTTATCCAGGACAAACTTTCCACTAGCTACATTTCTTGGATAGTTCTTTCATGTTCTCTTGTAGAACGTTTTGGCTCTGTGAGTGAGAAGAGCCATCTGCTAGACTATTTCTATGTATTCTAGATCATCTGGATGGATACAGTCCAAGTCTTCAAGGGTGAATAGAAAGTTGCATGTGCTTTCATCAGAAGACACAATGGCATGTGAAGAGCTTGTCTCTTAGAATGGGCTTCCTTGAGTGTAGCTTTCTCTTGGTGACTCCGGAAAGGTGATGAAAGGACCCTTTTATGAGTTGTTGGGGTAGCATATAAGATGATGTTGAGGTTCTATGTTATCTCTCTCAGTCACATGCAGGGCTGAACTCATTTAATTGTTGGAGTTACCAGATGAACCTTGCAAGTTCATCTCCATCTAGTATCCACTGAGAATACCATATAACTCAGTCAAAGTGAGAGTCTTAAGGTTCTTAGTCCTCTTGATAACAACATAATAATGTGTCCATTTTCTAGAAAGAGAGGACATAAACTTCCTTACAATGTCCCTATATTCAAACGTCACTCCAACATCTACTAGAGCGTCCACAATCTCAACATACCTGAAGTATTTTTGAGTCATGATTTCACCTGTTTTAAAAGTGAAGTTTTCAAACTGCTGCTTCAGGAGATCCTTCTTGTTCTCCTTGGCTTTAGTGGACCCCTCATACATCAGCTTCAATGCATCCCATAGCTGTTTAGCTGTTTTGCACTTCTTGAATCCTTTGTATGGAGTTTGGAATAGCATTTTGAAGGGTTGTCATGGCCTTCTGATCAGTCTTTACTCTCTTCCTATCTTCATCAGAGTAGTCAGCCACAACCTTTGGAATCATACCACCCCCAATAGCAGCTGAAGAGGTGCTTGGTATCTAAGGTCTTGAGACAACAGATTACCACATCCTTGAGTCTTGGGACTTGATGAAACCTTCCATTCTTTGGCATCAAGTGTCAAAGTCTTCAGGAGTGATCAGTGGGGACTTTGTCATGGTTCCAGTTTTCATATCAGCTTTAGTGAAAGCTGCCATTTGAGATATTAAGTATTTTGTGTGTGTGAGGGATCTTAAAATGGTGAGATCTTACAGTCAAGAGCCTAAAAGCTCTGATACTAATTGCAAGAACGTTTAAGGGATTGTCACTTACAACACAACACACAATAAGGAGAGTGATTTAGAATACTTAACAGATCAAATAAGGGAATTAGTAACCAATTACTCTTTGATACAATGAAACAAAAGTAATAAAGAGACAGAACAAGAACAAGATAACACAAGTGTTTGGTTTTCAAAAATGTTGTATATTGCTCTCAAGTTCCTTAAAGTGTTATAAAGGATAAAGAAAGATACAAGGGACCTAAGATACTTTATACTACATCATGCAGTTGTCCATACTTTGAAGGCCAGTTGTTTACATGATCTAGACAACAAAAAAATCAATGTAGAGTCAAAAGGAAAATTGCATTTTGACTAGTGACTATGACATGCCATAACTCATATCCTAATATATTACAAAAAAATAAAAGTACATAAAATAGAAAGAAACAGAGTCAAGACCTCAATGTACAGTTAACAAAAGCATGGACCTTTCACCAACTTGTGAAAGTTGGTGAGTCAAACAGAGTTGCAGTAGAAAGGTGGTCCAGTTTTATGGTAAAGGTACATCAGATAAAGCATGTACTCAAAAGTATTCGGAAGAAATCTATCTTCATAAGTTGGCTTTGGAAGACTTTGTCTCTGAAGCTTTGGAAGACTTCATATTTGGCTTCAGAAGATGTTGGTTTTGGCTTCGGAAGATTTCACACTTAGAATATTTTCTAAGTCATAGTGTGAAACTTCCGAAGCATTCTTCTTAGTACTACTATGCATGCATGCAGGATAGACTTTGAATGTTTTGGATTGCATCAACCTTACATGAAAACTTACAATAAAAACTCCTTGGGACCACCCCACCATCATAAATGAATAATAACATATTCATCATATGATGTTATCAATACAGGTAAGAGAGATTGATTTCTCCATGCACAAAAACTCCTCAAACTCTCTCCTTTTTATAACCCTTTACGTTGTTTCTAAACCAATACTTATTTTCAGGCTGGAGGGTGGTTGCACAAAAACTTCCTCTCTGTAGCATCTTATACAGTGTTGTTTGAGTATGTGTACTCCAAGAGCAATGGGGATTGATATGTTAAACTAGAGTTCTATTGGAGCAATCAAGATCTATTATAGGCTCTCACTTACAAATATTGATTAAAATTTGGGATAACATACATTTAGTATGTGAATTTCATGTTGCCTTCCTTGATACTTGAATTTCATTTATATGACGACATGGGTGGTGCGTGATTTTATGGTTTTTACGATTATTACGTGATTTGTTATATTAATATGATAATAATACGATTTATATGTATTGATTGATAATTAGTTGTATTCATTTAAGGAATTGTAAAACTAAAAGCTTCTAAAGAAAAACATATTAGTTGCACATGAAAATAACAGTTGATTAAGAAATTAATAGGTAATCAACTAATGATCCTTTTCATGAATGACTCATTCGTTAATCACAAGAACTAAACATGTATCCATTGTTAAAGCAATAAATGTGATGATGTGATAATCAAGAGCTGATGCTAGTTAGTGTAGTAATTGATAAGGTTCAAAGAACCACTAATCATAACTACTAAGGTACAAAAATATTGGAATCTTTATCTAGAAATATGCTAGATTCTCAACTCTTGTTAATGAGCTCTATGGGATATGCATGTCTTTGTCATTCGAATTTTTGCAACCTTTTTCTCTCTCTTGCTTAAGATTTTAATAACCTAGGATTTTAAAATTTGGAGAACGAGGATCTTAAAAACTGGAAAACATAAGATTTCGAAAGTTTGAATTCAAATATCGTTTGAATGTATACTATATTGTTTAGGTCTACAATTAATTTTTCCATTGTTTTTACAGTTTATATATATATATATATATATATATATATATACATATGTATACATATACATATGTATACATATGTGTACATATGTATCTATATGTATATATGTATGTATACATATGTATACATATGTATATATGTATGTATACATACATATGTATCTATATGTATATATGTATATATGTATATATGTATGTATACATATGTATACATATGTATCTATATGTATCTATATGTATATATATGTATATATATATATATTTTTTTTATTTTCAGTACTCACCATATATTAAAAACTTACAAAACTTATCTGAACCACTCATTCTATTTTGATCTTATAAAGTAAATTTTTATACAAAAGGGTATAATTGTAAATTTTTAAATATTTTGTTTCCAATTAAGAAATTCATTAATTATATTTCTTCTCTCTTCTCTATGTATTAAATAATTACTTTCTAAAATAGTAATCTAATTACTTTTTATTTCAAATCAATAGTCTATTTATTCTAACTAATTAAGAATCAAATATATATATATATAAAAATATAAATATAATGTTCAAACTTAATATCCTTTTAACTAAATGTCATTTGTGTATGTATATATACTAATAACTTTTTAAAATGTTCTTATTTGGATACATGTAATGTAAATCATCAAAACAATATCTATATGTAAGCTTATAGTACAGTTACTGTAACACACTACATAAATCTCACATCAGTCGTGGACAGAATAGATTCCTAGTTTATAAATAATGTCTGACCTCTAGTATCGCCAATTCGTTTGGTGATTATTGGTTGTGGATGAGAGGAGAACTTCATAGTTAAGCGCTCAGGTGGCAACGATCTAGGGATAGGTGACCCCCTGGAAAGTTTTCACCCACAACCAAAAGCAAATCCGTGAGTTGCTTGTGGGCAAAGCAAACAATCTTGGTGGTACAAACAGCCGGGTGTTACATATTGGTATCAAAGCCACAGATTATAGAGAACTAGGATTGCATTTGCATCTAGACTATAGGCTTAGAGACATACCATCATTGCACATACTCTTACCTATTTATTATTTTTATACATACCTATGATATCATTTCATGCATCCATAACGATACTAGATGTCCACATCATCATCTACCCCTCCCATGTCACTAGCATTACCCCTATAAACAAGGAGACTTATGATCTTGCTCTCATACATTCTTTATCTACATGAATCTCCTCACTATCAAAGCCAAATAAGCATCGGCTAAAGCCTACGATAACCTCAAACAACATGGAGTGCAGTTCAATATTCGAGTCATAGGGCATACGTAACATGGGAAGTGTTTACCTGATATGATTGCTAGGGGAATCCAGGAGAAGCGCATACCCCTTCCCTTTACTACTGATATAACTAATTATACTACTACATCATCACATATACCTCATCTGAGTAAGTGGTTATTCATCGCCCTTGTGGTAAGGTTAGATCAAAAGATTCACAATGTACGTAAAGCACCCAGTGAGATCACTTATATACTAGAGCATCAGACCATCGTTAGTGAAAATATGAAAACAAACAAGGAATGCTTGGTGGAGACTGGCCAGAAACACAATACTTTTGTTAATATATTTGAGGAAAACATGAACAAGCACAATTCACTATAGGGCACAGTCGAAGGAGGACTAGATAAGATAAAAAAACCTCAAGGCTATAATGTAGGATATGCATAAGACACTAGTATTATCATAATTGAGAGTAGTTGGGCTAGAAGTCTAAGTTGTAATTGCTACTACATCTGAGGATGATCTGGAGGAGGAGTAATGTACTCGGAATGAAGACTAAAAGCTAGAAAAGGAATTCTGGAACATTAAGATGGTAGGGTCAGATAATGAGGAATATATGACTTGTTTTCATAAGGTAGTTGCTTTATGTAATGGTAACTCCAATCTACAAGCATACTGAGAAGTCAATTTATGGGATAGCACCTTAGATTTAAGAAAGGGTTATCATCAGTGATCCTATAACCATTTAGCATGTTGTGAGGTTTTCTCACAATCTCACTGAGTTGGTTATGGCGTAGAGCATTCTAACTAAGTGTGACATTGTTGATGGTTTATCTTATAACGAGCATGAATAGGATGGAACGTAGAGTAAGTCATTCACTATCATTGCTAGTGTGATCATTATTGTTGCCAAAGATGTGGTAGGACGAACCATGTGACTAAAGACTTTAAGGGAGAGTCAACGATCAAGCAACAACAAACCCAGATAGCAATAACATGCCGAAGCACCATAGGGCAAAGATAGGTAAACATAGAGATATTTCCCTCAACTGAAGAATAGTATCAGAGCCACTACTATGACATTTGGGATGGTGGGACAAACCTCATTAATGATGTTGAGTTTTTAGGCTTATTGAGGACGATGAGTCTAAAAGTAGGGTGATTGTGACACCCTACAAAAATCCCACATCGGCCGTGGACAGGAGAGCTTCCTGGATCATAAGTAATGTCTGGCCTCTAATATCACCAATGTATTTTGGGCGTATTGGCTATGGATAAGAGGAGAACTTTTTCACACCCTGAAAATCCACATGCGGAGTTTTACCGCGAGGAGAGTGAACAAACTAGGATCACAGTCACTAGTTACTCAGAACGACACTATATGTCACAATTAAAATAAAACCAACCAAAACCAAACTTTAAAACTATGCGGAAGCGTTTTGTAAATAAGACAAACCCAAAGTATATAAAATGCAATTTGGCAAAATACGCGCCAACCCATTATTTAAAACTCATAAATAAAATCCAAGTGTTATGACCTAAAATGAAGTCTTAGAATGCATGAAGGGCTTGTGACGTGCTCCCATTGGCAACTCGAGTTAATGACTTAAGAATAACATACTAGAATGTCAACACAATGGTTGGTGAGTTCAAGTGTTTGCGTTTAACATAAACAATAATATATTATAACATAAGAAGTGCATTGAAATAGATAGCTAGTCTATATTCATAAATAATAACCATAGTGATTTCCCGATCGAAGCTGACTGTGTTTTGTTTGTTGCCTCCCGTCACGACTTACCAAGTCGTGACAATGTTTGTTTTTAGGACAATATTGCACCCATTTGATCTCTAGTCGCACAGGTGAGCTTGTTAAACCCAGTAGTACTACCCAATATTTCACGCTACTTACCATTATAACGATTCGAAAGTGTGAGGACTTTCAAAGTATAATGAACTATATTAAACTATACACAACTTATAATAAAAAAAGAAATTGTAATTAGTGTGATATCTCCCCCAAAAGAGAGTGTGTAAAAAGTGTGGGGCATGAACTCACCTAATGTGCAAAAATAATGATAAAAGAGAACTGATGATGGATGAAAAGACAACCCTTCAAAGGTTACCTAGAACACGCAAGTACATAAGTATGTGTACACATAAAACTTAACAACTCTAGGTTCTTAATAAACACATTGACCCAAGGTTTAGAAAAAACAAGACACATTTAACCTACTTGACTCGTTTGACCCGTTGGTGACATATTAATTGAAATATCATTTAATCCAGCATATCAACTTATCATACATGAACATCATACAAGTTATCCACGTATATCACATCATGAACCAAGTTCTACCAAGGTCATCATAATACATTATATTATCATACAACTTATGCGAATCTCAAGCAACCAACATGCTCAACACAATTATAAATACATTACCACTAATAAATCATACATGGAGTCTAATCATGCACTACATGCCATGTGAAGCCACTCACAACTTCGCATCCTAAACCCTGCCAATCCTACTAAGTAGGGGCCTCAGATTCGCACGCGTGTATGATAATCATAATCACATTCATCAACAAGGTTCATTCCAACCAACATACATAACAATGATCACTTCCAATCCCAAACATGATTCTTTAATCACTAACCATAATTCATCATAATGGATAATCACCAAGAACCTAAATTCCTTAAATAATCAATTAAGCATCCATACAACCCAAGTAACATATTCCACCATATTAGATATTATCAACAAGCATTCTAACATGATCCTAATATCATGAACATGCCCAATTCATCATATCCAATGTTCTTCAAAAATATAGTTTCCGTTTTAGGAAAGTAACACCTAAAAGCAATCTAATCATCCAATTCATTCATAAATTCATCAACTTTAAACCTAACCAAGTTCATAGCATACATTCTAGCATGATAATAATCACTAAATCATTAATATTCCTAATCATCATGCATAAAACTTTCCACTTATAGTAAGTTATGATCAACACATTAATTTCATGAACTTTCTTTCATAAACCATGTAAACTAACATCCAAACAATGTATCTAACATCATGTAATCATCAAATCATGAATTCAAAGAACAAAATGTTTCATCTTAAGGCAATGTGTGAAATTCTTGATCAAATCATATATTTCTTGCATAATCAATATAATCTAACATTCATATAACCTAATAACATCTAACAATCATCAATGTCACTTTTTCATCACCAATTTCAAATTAGGGTTTATCAAGAATAAAAAACTATGAAATAACTAGTCAAAACTAACCTTTAGGTGTGTTTAGATGATGATTAGCACTTGAAAATAAATTATAACACTTGAAACCAAATCAAATTCGAATATTGATGCTTGTTCTTGATCAAAATTGCAAGGTGAGAGTGTTTGGAAGGGGTTGCCGGCGAATTGGTGGGTTTGGGGCTAGGGTTTGTTAATATTGGTAATATTTAGTTCTAGGATAATTACAAAGTAAACCCCATTGTTTATATTTTATAAAAACTAATCTTTTTAATACATTTTAAAAGGTTTTAACTACAAGTTACAAGTATTATTAATCAATAATAATAATCATAAATATTTTCCAACTAATAACAAACACATGAAATAGATAACATGTTGTCACGTTAAAAAGTAAAATTCACAAATAATACTTAGAATTCACAAATCACATAACCACAAATAATAATCAACATTATTAATTAGATTATTATTTGTTTATCATAGATAATTGTTATTAAGTCACCAACGTTCAACGACAACTAGTGTGTGCTCACAACACGTGTATGCAAGACTTAACGGAGTTTGGTAACGGAAAATTACCGGATGTCACAAAATTCATAGTTAAGCGAGCTCAGGTGGTAGCAATCCAGACAGGAATGGGTGACCCAGAGGAATTTTCACTCGGGCAACCAAAGCAAATCTGTGAGCTTCTTGTGGGCAAAGTGGATAATATTAGTGGTATGACGGGCTGGGTGTTATAGTTGCATATATGTAATCTTCATATTTATTATTCATTTTCGAATTCAATTATATTCGCATAATGTAAGTTCTATTTCAACCTATTTACATATACGTAAATATTCAAACTAAACGTCTATTACATATATGTCAGTGTATTTCATATGTGTAATTATACTCTTTACATATATGTAAATCTAACATAATTATCAGTTTTTTCAAACAACAAGTTCATTTACATACAAACATATCACTTTTGTTCTGAGTAAAGAAAATCTAACCTTCACAACAAAACATCATATTGGCTAAAACCACACTTTATAACGTAATTAAACTAAAATTCTTTTTTGCACCAATTCTGATCATGACCTCTATATTTAGTTTTCCATTGAAAATAACATTTAAGTTTTGAGGCATGAAATAGGTAAACCAAAGGTCACTTACCTTCTTACTAGTCAAAATAAAGTCATCGTACATGTAAATCACATTAATCCATAGTTAAACATATCCTATATTTTAGAAAACCCAACATACCAATAAAATAATTATTCTTTTGCTTAAAAAAAGAACCATGACCAAATACCCAAAAGTCAAAATTTTTGAACACGTCTTTGATTTAGTTCATGATCGACATACTTTCACTTAACCACAAGTTGACAATTTAAATATTTGCATACCTTAAATATTTTCAAATTATATTGGAGAGTACCAGCTCATGACATTTTAAAACTTTTCTTTGCATCATAATCAACATAATTTCAATTAATCAAAAGTTAGTTTCATAAAGACCACAACTTCCTTAGCCTTTTTCCCCCAAAAACTAAACATGTCCATCACTATGAGTATCTTCATCACCCTATCCCCCAAACATGCTTTGTTGCTTTAGGAAACCTTTGCTACTTTGAGATGAATTTCTAATGGCAATCCAAAACTCTTATTGTCCATCACTATGAGTATCTTCATCATCTCATTCATTGACTTCTGGAACTACTTGTTGCTTTGATTCTACTTGCTTTTTGGTTCAATGGTGATCCCGACTTTGTTTTGATGTTTCTTATTTGGTGGCGACTTTTGCTTCCGCCAATGTTCTAGTTAGTGAAGATATGTTTTGATTTTGATAAAAATAACCTTGATGAATTAAAGAGAAAATTGCCGGTCAAAAATGAATTAAAGAGAAAATTAAGGAATTCCACTAGTTGACATATTTAAGTGGTTACCAAAATGTCAAAAATGCCTTTTCTATTTATTAAAAAATGTTTTAAAGTTAATTTAATTACTACAAGGAATACATCATTAAAATTATAAAGTTTTAAGATATTACACACATATTTTGGTATTATTGAGTGTCATAAAAGTAATGTAGAGATAATTTAAATAATTGTGTTTTCATATGACTGATGGAAACATATTGAGAAGGATTTGCCAATTCCTAATAGTAGACAAATAATGCGAGGAGGCCGGTGGATTAATGACATAACAATTTTGGTTTTTTCTCATATGTCAATTTGGTAACCAATCATTCAATTAGGGTAAGTCCATTTCGAAACGTAAAGATAAGTAGGTTCGTTTTTATCCTACCTTGTTATAAGTTAGAAGACAATGCACAAGAGTCGAAAAGTTAAAGATATTTATTTTGATTTGTTATAAATGTATATGATGTTGATCATTACACGACACTATATTATTATGTAAACACAAACAATAATTCAAAGCATTATTTTTTTATTGATTGTTCATATATTTTAAATTAATTTGTGATTCTTACATTAGTATCATTTAACTTATGTGCACTTAACAATGTTTTTCTCTCAAACTCACCTAGAACAACACTCGGGTAAGGATAGAATCAGTAAGAGTTGATCACAATATAGAAAGTAATAGAGAACACAAAAAGTAATTTTCAAAGTACTTTTATATATTGCTTCTCAACTCAATAATACAAGACTCTTACAAACAGTGTGGAATGAGTTACAAAGAGAACCTATATATAATACTACCTACAACCGGATATACTTTGATACCA
>BJCM01167323.1:0-11660 GCA_018326385.1 Flaveria bidentis | reverse complement strand
TATATAATTAACCTTTTAATTATATAACACACACACTCTTTTATTATTTGATGTTATTCAACTAAATTAAACAACATTACAAATAATATCCATGAACAAAATATCCTTATAAGTTGTTCTTTCTCACATACAATCTATTTAGAAAACCCATTTTCTAAAATGGTGCATTTATTTAATTGCATGATCATATCATCAATCAAATATTAATTGGTGTTTGCTAAGCTTGTTAATGGGTATGACCCGACTTGGATCATAACGTACTAACCACATCAATGTTCTATGTGTCTTGGGCATAAAGGATCCAACAGTTACAACATAAGAATCAAGACTCTTGGCAAAGGGAGAACGAGCACGATCCCCCCTCTCATCTGGCAGCCCTAGGCTCCGGGTAGACTCCTCTCAAAAACCCTTATCACTCTACATATTGAAACTGGTATATATAGGCCTCGACCCATATTAGATGCGACTGGGCCCATTCGTGCGATTGGACCATGCATATGGTTCAATCGTACGACTGGACCATGCGTATGGTTAAATTGTGCGACTGACCATACTTATGGTTCAGTCTTACGAATGTCCCAATTGCATCTCTCAGTCACACGGCTGGTCCATTCGCATTGCTCAGTCGTACGACTGAGTCTCATTCGCATATGATCCTGCGAATGACCCAGTTCATGTGTTTACAATATATCAGGTGTATTACATTAAGCCTAGACTATTCGACAAGTGAAGGACACACTATATATGACAATATATGCTCCAACACTCCTTTCCCTTGAAGGAGAATTAGCTCTAACTTGAGAAGATGATTTCTCTCCACTCTTTTTCTTCCTTTTCTTCTTCATATCTTCCTCCTCCAGTTGCTCCTCAAACATCATCTCAGTCTCTTTTGTGTATTTAGTTCTCTCTTCACCTCCTTTACATGTTCTCCACTTGCTTCTATTCTCTGTTCCTCCAAAGGGAACAAGGTCTTGATGTAGTTCCATGTATCCTCAGTGTACATATTCTACAGCAAGTATGAAATTTTTCCTAGAAATCATGCCTGAAGGCAGCATAATCAACATTTATTCTCAGGTTCATAGGTGTCAACTTCAGCACATCTCCAAGTTTTAATAAGTTTGGCTTTAAATAATCAAGAATTATCTGAATTAATATTGGGTATAAAAGCCACTTATCCTTCTTTAGAGCCATGATGTTCTCTAGAAGATAGTCATAAATAGTCTAGGTAATGTCTACCTCTTCTCCATTACAGAATATGATCATGGTTGTGGACCACTTCATATTTAGCCCATCAGATTGACCCTTTTATGATCTAAGCAATTGATGAAAACATGCGCAATGAACCTCCATTCATCCAATAGATACGTCTTTTTAATCTCCTTTCTTTTCCCAAAATCAATTCTCTTGTATCCAATTGCTTTGAATGCTAAAATAACTTTAGAATCAGACATCTTTACAACCTCACCCATAACAACTTCAAGGCTTAAAGCCTTAGCCATAATCTCAGCTGAGATCTCAATCAGCTCCCCCTAAATAGAAGCTCGGATGATCTTTTCTTTAGAATGATAATAAATTGTTCTCCAAAAGTCTCTAATCTATCTTTTGTCCTTTATAGGAGAGTAAGAGATTGCATATTGAATATGAGATCTTTTCAACTAGGAGATAGCATCTCAAAAACCAGTGGTCTTGGGTATATGTCATTTAGATATGCCACCACGTTTGACTCGGATCAAATTTTAAGCTTCCCATAGGATATATAGGTAAAACCAAAAGTTTATTAGTTAAATAGTATTAACTAAACACTTATAATTTATTAAAAAAGGGGAAATTAAAAATTAAAATTAATAATTGAATATAAAAAACAAAAAACAAACTTTTGCAATTACTTTCACAACCAATTTCTCATTGATAAACTATAGTTTCGCAGAAGGTATGAAACTATAGTTTCACACAAGCCAGGCGAAACGGTTTGGACTTAGTTATAACAAAAATCCGAAATGTAGATACTTTCGCACAAAGAAAGTATAGTTTCTATAGGGCTACGAAACTATAGAGTTGCATGATTCGTCCAAAAATGTTCAGTGCATGCATACAACATTACTATATATTTTTGCTCGAATCAGTGAACTTTCATTCAGTTTCTCACAAAGGCACCTTAGTTTCACACAATATCTGTGCCAAACCCAAAAGTCACACATCAAATATTTGTCCTAAAACCATTCAAAAACATTTCCACGATTCAATATGAGTTAAGAATTGATCTTGACAGGTTGGAACAATGAAACAACACAAAAGTTGATTTTGACTCCACATTATAATGACATCGGTTTTTTTAAAACTAGTGTTCTTTTGCATAAAGCAAAACAATGGTCGAAACGTTTTTTATACGACACAGTTTCTAATAGGCCGATACTATAGTTTCGTTGGGTACATGGTTAAAACTTTTTTTCCCGCGACATTGCCAGCGGAGCTATAATTTTGCACCCTGAGACAGTCAGCGAAACTATAGTTTCATAAGGCGAAATAATACTTTCGCATAGCAAAAGAATAGTTTTGCAAGGAAATTATTTTTAATGTAAAAAAGAGACTTCCCACAAGACAAACTTAAAAATAAAAACTAATAGCTAAATGAAAATTGAAAATTAAGAAATAGAAAACAAAAAAAGGATATCAGACATACTTTTTAGCAAATCGTCTAGAGAATCAAGGATTAGTGGGATTGCCACTAGGCTTGTCTATTTAAACCCATGTCGTATTTTTTTCAATGGGTGACCTGTAGCTGATTTTATCATGTTTTGGGTTCATTTAAGAACACTCAAGTAACTTGGTTCCCATAGTCATTCGGCAAAGAACTCATATCATCATCATGGTTTATTAAGTGTAATAATCGATTACGCTTGAATTCATTTGGGATGGACACAGATACAAAACATTTGACATCCATTGAGACATATATTATTGCAGATGAATGTATTATGAGAGCTACAAGTCTATACTCACATCAGGGAGATGATCATTTAAGCATGTTGATAAGGGCTTCAGGTCTATACTCATGTATAATAGAAAAGATCATCACTCCAGGTCAATGAATATATTCATGGTTTAAGGATGAGGCAAATTTGATAATATAGGATCAAAACCAATATCATCCACTCTCAACCTTATTTTTGACAAGACTCGTAACTTTGTGCAAGCCGAGATGACATGGTGAAAGGCCCCATTCCTGGGAGGCTTACAGCTGGTCAAGCAGCGCACATAAAACATATAATTACATTAACTTAAATAAAACATTACAGTGGAAACATTAAAACAACATTTCATTTCATTATGAATACTTTTGCAAATTAGTATAACATTCATTACAAAACATCATTTGTTCGCATTACAATGCAAAAACATTATACAAGGGAATGCCATCCAAAATGAGCCAAGTAGCCACCTCGTACCATCCTCAGCAACCATTACCTGCGAATTGAAAAACATAAAAGTTAGCGTTGCTGAGTGAGTTCTAGTTTTAAAATAAAACATACTTTACTTTCAAAACCATTCTTTACATTCTTAGGTGATCAAGCATCATACGTACACATAGACAATATCATTATTATCTTCGTCATTCGTTCAACTTTCGTTCATTCATCGTACATCATTGTCATTCATTTTCATTCACTTTCATTCATAAAGTTCCTTACTTATCTTTCGTACGTTCATTACTTCCGATGACATGTACATTACCCCGGACATTATGCACGTAGCTGGTTACTAGGCCTGAGGTGTTTCGTAGACCTCGAACATTGTGCATGAAGATGACTTTAGTACCTAGGGTAAGTACACTCGTCACTATCTTTTCACTTTCGTTCCGGATTAATGCCATATGCTATACCCCGATCATTGTGCACGGAGCTGGTTACTAGGCCTGAGGTCTTTCACAACCTCATCATCTCTGAAATCCTGGTAGACTTACCTATGGTAGTTTCTACATCGAACCTTCTCCTCGATTCATTAAGTCCATAAAAACAGTAGGCGCATTATTGAAACCAAAAGACATAATGAGATACTCATAGTGTCCATAGCGCGTGCGAAAAGATTTTTTAAGGATATCCTGCTCCTTCACTTTCACTTGATGGTAGCCAGATCGAAGGTCTATCCTCGAGAACCAACTAGCACCTTGGAGCTGATCAAACAGGTCATCGACCCTTGGCAATAGATACTGATTCTTCACTGTCAATTTATTTAGCTCCTGGTAGTCAATACACATCCTCATACTACTGTCCTTCTTCTTCACGAATAAGACCAGAGCACCCCAAGGAGAGATACTCGGTCTAATGAACCCCTTATCAAGCAACTCCTGCAGTTGCTCCATCAGTTCTTTTATCTTGGTCGGAGCAAACCGATACAGTGCCTTAGCTACAGGCTAGGCACCAGGTATTAAGTCGATCTGAAACTCGATCTCACGGTCTGGTGGCATACCTGGTAAATCTTCTAGGAACACGTATGAGAAGTCACACACAACCGGTACATCAGACAGTTATTGGGTTGGCATATCCACATCCTTCACGTAGGCCAAGTAGGCACTACACCCATGTCTCATGCACTTTCCCGCCACCGCCATCGAAATCAACTTTGGAATAGTCGTAACTCGATCACCATAAATCATCACCGAACTCCCATCAGGCGCTGTCACTCTGACCATCTTCTTGCGACATACGATATTAGCCTCGTAGTCTGCAACCAATCAATTCCTAGGACTACATCAAAACCGCCTAAGGTCATCACAAGTGGTCTAACAGGAAACTTATGACCTTCTAATTCTATATCACAACCTTCTATCATCTTTGAAATCCTGCTAGACTTACCTATGGTAGTTTCTACATCAAAGGGCTTATCAGTACTTCTACTCCTAGTGGGAAACTTAGCACAAAACTTAGCAGAAATAAAACTTTTACTAGCATCAAAATCAAATAACACAGATGCAAGAGTTTGGTTTACTAGAAACGTACTTGATACCACATCAGGGTCCGTCCTAGCCTCCTCCTGAGTCATCGTGAAAGCTCGGACGCTTGCCTTCTTCCCTTCAGTTCCGGTCTTCTTCCCTGCCTCGAAACTCTCCGCCCTCGGCTTCTTGCAATCCCTGCTCAGATGGTTGTTCTCTCAATAGTTATAGCACCTTATAACTCCACAATCTCTAGCCATATGACCTGGCTTCCCACATTTGAATCAAATGTTTGATCCCTATTTGCATTCTCCCGAGTGCTCCTTCCTACATTTACCACATTTCTTCGACCCTGTACCAGATGTGACCACACACCGGTCAACCACCTTCGCCACCTTATTATTTGGAACGGCTCTGCCACGGGCAAACCGTTTCCCATCCAATTTTGGTCACCACCACCCTTATTGCTCGCCTCAGCCACCACCACCTCTCGCTCGTTATACAACCTTCCTGCCTAATCAACCGCCAACCTAAACGTGCTAGGTCAGGAAGCGATCATGTGCCTACGAATATCCGCCAGCAAGCAATGGATGTACCTCTTAATCTTACATGACAGAGGCATCACTTGATCTGTAACCAGCCGTGCCATCTCAATAAAGTTTGTAGTGTATTGCTGATATGTCATTGTTCCCGCCTCCAGCTGCAGGAACTCCCTTTCCACCTTATCCATCTCTCTATGAGGACAGAACTCCTCAATCACCAACTTCATCAACTCAGATCACCTTATTCTTCCAATCGCCCGACTACCCTTGGCTTGGACAATATTGTCCCACCAACACAGAGCCGAGTCCACAAACGAGTGGGTAGCAAACTTCACCTTCTGGTCTTCTCGAAACTCGCTAATATCAAGTACCGCTTCCATCTCTCTCATCCATCAGTGAGCAGCAGCAGTACCATTACCATCGAAGGTTGGGGGCTTGCATCTTTGAAATGCCCCGTAGTTGCAGCCTCGTGTTGCCTCATGCACAGACTCTTCTTCCTCCTCCTTATCATCAGAGAGAAACGTCTCAGTTTCCGGTCGCTCCCGTCCTCCCAAGGACCTGTTCCTCTCTCTTCTTTCTCCTTCCCGCACAGCCTTTATCACTTCTGTCACCACAGACGGTAGGATCGTCTGCATGACTTGATGCACCTCCTCAACAACAACCTCCTTTACTGAGGCTCTAAGGTTAGCACTCTTGTCTCAAGCCTCCGGACAAGCGGTCTCGGGTTCTTCATGAACCACCTCTTCAGCTCTAGGCCTTCCTCTTATGACCCATGGTTCAACACCATTTCCACCATGACCTCCATCACGCGAAGATTTTAATGATCTACCACCTACCATCCTCTAAAACGCTATAAGATTCAAATACTAACATGGTCATTCAAGAGAATAGCTCAGTTTATGTCAAGTATAGTAAGTCCCTAATTATAGTGGTCAGTTGTGATTAGCCCCTTACTTTACACTTCATGCCCCAAGCATTTCCTATCTTGACTACATCAGTATCTAAATCTACTAACAGCACATAAACCACATAACATGCGCAAATACTGCCGGTTAACATTAAGAAAATACTAGATGGCACGTAGCTACTCGGACTGATCTCCCTTCCCTTTCCGTCCCATTTTCGGTTTAAGTTTCTTTTGAAAAATTTTCCCGTTTCACTAAAACTTTGGCTCTGATACCAACTTGTAAGGCCCCGTTCCCGGGACACTCACAGCTACTCAATCATCGCACATAAAACATAAATATTAATAAAGCATAGCAGCAGAAACATTAAAACAAACATTCCATTTCATTATAATAATCTTTTTTGTAAAATAATACAACATTCATTACAAAATATCGTTTGTTCGCATTACAATGCAAAACATTATACAAAAGAATGCCATTCAAAATGAGCAAAGTAGCCGCCCCCTGCCATCCTCATCAATAATCACTTGCCAACTAGAAACACATAAAAGTCAGTGTTGCTTAGTGAATTCTTGTTTTACAAAAACATTATATTAACTTTCATTCGTTAAAACATTATCTTTACTATCACACGTCATCACACATCATACATACATAAAGGTAATAATTATTATGTTCATCATCATTCGTTTCATACATTTCGCACGTTTCACACATTCCGTACTTATTGCACTTTTCATACATTTATTATCTTTTCACTTCTATCTAGGTCCTGTCATGTACTTAACCCCCCTCTTGAGCACAAAGCTATATCATCTAGGGTTAAGCGACGAGGACCCCATATCGCACATATCGCACGTATTGAACATATGGAGTAGACACATAAACTAACTAACATGTGTGTGAACCCTTAAGGGTTAGCCAAGATCGCACTCTATAAACACACAGTTGAGCTAACAACTCTCAATGAGTTGTGAACCTCCTTTCATTTGCTTGCAAGACTTTTTGTTCATTATGTTCCACTTTCACTATCTTAAATCTTTCACTTCGTTAAGATGATACTTTACGTTCATTATCATAATCACACCACGTAAAGTCACATCATCGTACGTAATAAGGAACATATCATACATAAAATACATAATCATCATACATCATCATCATGCATAAGCATCAATCATACATAACCCATCACATCATCTATGACTTCAAAAAGTGAACTTACATATCCCCCAGGAACCTCCCAAGTCAAAGCCTACACTTAGCATTTTCCCTAAAATTCAGAAAAATATTCTAAGTCTTATGCGCATGGGCACTATGCAAGCGCATGGCCTTCTGAACGCATGGGAACACTTATGGGCATGGGGAAACTTTCGAGCGCATGGCACTATTGGGGGGCAGGGGCAACACTTGTCACTCTGGGCAAAATGCTAGGCGCATGGGCACTATGCAGGCGCATGAGTGCCTAAGTGCATGGAATCCTGGGCGCATGAACACTTAGAAAATTTCAGCCTATTTCTAGGCACATGGGTACTGTTATGGGCGCATGAGGTTTTGGGCGCATGGGAACACTTAGTTATTTCGGTTGGGCGCATGGGCCATTATTTAGGCGCATGGGTCGTCTAAAAGACACTTAAACATCATAATTCAGTCCCCAATCATCATTCATCATGTTCAAAGCTTAAATCATACATCCTAAGCTTTAGAAGCATAATCATAACATCATCACTTCACATACATTGCCCAAATCACAACCCACCCACGACAGATGCACACACATACATACAGGTAAGAAACCTATTTTATAAAAATGTTCATACATTCATTTCCAGCCCTAAAGCGGTTTAAAACAAGTAAAAAAGGGGTCCTAGAACTCACCTTAGCAGCCTTTGGTTATGAATTCTTCAAAACCCGTTTGCAAATTGAGTTCTACCACCTAGAAACCCACAAAAAACACACCTGAAGACACACAAACACATATAATCATATAACCAAGGCTAAGGCCAGTTAAGGAAATCATAAACTCATGAATTCTTACCTTGAATTCGACCTTCTATTCTTGTTCTTTCAAACCAAGAGTTTTATGCTCTTCTTCACTTTCTCTTTCTAAAAATATCCGAATGAAAGGGTGTGTAGACAACATGGGCGGCCATGCCACCTTTTACACCCACTTTTAAAACTTTTGTCCTTTTAACACTTTTAGTCCATCTACTTGGGTTTTATTGTGTTTCATTCTTTTCCTCCACTTTTATTCTTTCTTTTTCTTCCATTACTTTTAAAAGAATAACTGGGTTTACACTAGGCCCATGAACACTTAGTAAATTTCAACCTATTTCTAGGCGCATGGGTACTGTTTGGGCGCATGAGGTTTTGGGCCCATGAGGTTTTGGGCGCATGGGAACACTTAGGCAGTTATTTATGTTGGGTGCATGGGCCACTGTTTAGATGCATGGGCAGTCTATAACACACTTAAACATCATAATTTAGTTCCTAATCATCACTTATCATATTCTAAGCTTAAATCATACATCCTAAGGCTTAGAAACACAACCATAACATCATCACAATCACAAACACATCCAAATCAAACCGCACCCGTAAACACATACACATTTACATATGGGTGAAAAATCCGTTTTTATAAAAATGTTCATACATGTATTTCCAACCCCAAATCAGTTTAAAACAAGTATAAAGGGAGTCTTAGAACTCACCTTATTAGCCTTTGGTTATGACTTCTTCAAAACCCGTATGCAAATTGAGTTCAACCAACTAGAAACCCACCAAAAACACATCCGAACACCCATAAACACACATAAGCATATAATTGTGGTTAAGGCCAGTTAAGAACATCATAAAACTATGAATTCTTACCTTGAATTCGATCTTCTGCTCTTGTTCTTCTTCAAAATCTGAATTCTGCACTTTCTCTCTAAAACATCCAAATGTTGAGTGTGAAGAGAAGGTGATTGGCGGCCATCACCTTTATTCACCACCTTTTAAAGTCTTTTGTCCTTTTGACACTTTTAACCCATCTACTTGGGTTTTATTTCTTCTTTCCTTTTCCTTTCACTTTTATTCTTTCTTTTTATTTCATAACTTTAAAAGAATAATCGGGTGTTACTCATGGGAATTATCCTTATCATTGAGTGTTGAATCTTTGTTAAGTCACATAATCATTGTTTACTTCGTTTTAGGCCATAGGGCCTATCAACATATTCTAACGCAACACCTTTGACTTCCTTTAGATAATGTCCAAGCTTCTTGAATCCTATATGATACAAATATGAGATGTTATATACACGAATCATTAAAAAGGCTGATTTTAAAGTCTATTTAGTCTATTCTCTCCAGAAATTTCCATTAAAGTGCAACTAAAAAATTCCTCTTTTGAATTGGAAGACACTTTGGGGAAGTGTAGGTCTCGAAGCTCCTTAGCACCTGATTTATCAATTAATTAATAATTTTTTTATGATTAAACTCGTGTGAATATTAAACAATTACTAGAATTTACTTTAAAAAGATATTAGACCCAACATGTTGATTAATTCATAAAATCGAGGTTTTTTCAAAAGCGTTTGTGAAAATATCAGCCTTTTGACTTTTGGTGTCTATAAGAATAATATCTATAAAACCCTACTCCTATGCATCTCGAATTGCATGAATTCTTGTTTTGGTGTGCTCGATGCGGGTATGATGAATGGGATTTTTAACAATTCTAACAACCGCCTTACTATGACATAATAGTGGTGTGTGTAGAAAGTTAATCCTGTAATCCATTATTTTATGTTGAATCCACATCACTTAACAATAGCAACTTGAAGCAGCATATACTCAGCCTCTCTTGTGGACAGTGAAATTGTGGTCTGCTTTTTGCTTTTCCATGAAACAAGGCAATCCCCAAGATATTAACATCCACCCATAACTGACTTTCTATCATGCTTACTGTCACACCCCAACCGATGGCGGAAACATCAAGGCTCGAGAAGTGATAGATTGTTCAAAGACATCAAAGAACTAAAGTGACAATAAATTAAGATTAAATTTCATTTCCATTAATCAATATAAGGTTACAATGATTCAAATAAACATACAAAAATGTTGAGAAGTACAAGACTAAAACAAGCATAAAAATGATAGATTTGATGTGTTTTAAGTCCACCTAATTGAATTTCTTGATAAAGCTTCAAGCACTTCCTGCAACATATATTAAAATATAGGTCAACATATGAATACGTTGGTGAGCATACAAGTTTGAATACATAGTATAATAGTGAATAAATCTCAATTCAACACGATCGTAAATATTGAATAACTTAACATAGACCCATCATAATAGGGCGGATTTGCTAGTCCTATAGCGCCATACATGTTAAGGGAGGTTTAGATTGCTTGCAAGATAATGTATTCTAGAATGTATTCAGAAATAGTATAACAAATAAGCATGTTTCTATGAATTGAGTTTTAGAATAATTTTGATTGAATGAATAATTGAGTGTATTTGATAATTGATACATGTTGCAACCCAAATAGTGTTAAAACAAGAAGGATGAAGTATGACTCACGGTTTTGCGATTAGAATACACAAGAATAGATGATTGAGTTTAAATGATTCACCAAAGCCACCCTAAAAGGTAAATAAAAGTGTGTAAGTTTAGTATTCAAAGTTTGAGATTTTACCAATTGGAAAGTATACAAAATTACAAATACGAGAGTACATGAAAGTATATACTACTTGGACACTTATTTGGACACCATGTATTGTGTGTGTTATTTATGAGTTTTAGTAACTCATTGGTGTTGGACCTCATATGCCCAAGACACATACAAGATTGATGTGGTTAGTACGTTATGATCCAAGTCAGGTCACATACCCAATAACAAGCTATACAAACACCAATAAATGTTTGTTTGTTGATGAGATAATACAAATAAACATTAACACCAACTTAGAAAATGAGTTTTCTAAAACATTACTTTGTGGTAGAACAACATTATATGGATAGTTTGTTCATGAGATATCATTTGTTTCATTATTTAAGTTGGTTAAATAATAACAAATAAAAGTGTGTTATGGTTATAAAATTAAAAGGGGTTTTAATTTTATTAAATCTTATGGTTGAAAGAGTATTTTATAAAACTTACAAATGGGAGGGAAACCCATTTTGGGTTGTAGATTTCGGCCGCCCATATGGCTGTTGGCAGCTTGCTTTTTGTCTTGTTATTTGCAAGACTTAACTCACTCTTTCACTCAACCATCTAACACACCTTTCTCTCACA
>BJCM01167322.1:0-12703 GCA_018326385.1 Flaveria bidentis | reverse complement strand
AATGAAAAACTCTTCTGTGAATGTTTGTTGATTGTTTAATGTTATATATATTGATATTATGTAATGATACACGCACATATGAACATTTTATATAGGCTTGAAGTTGTTAAACATGTTCTGAATCATTAAAGGTTCAAGAATATGTTTAACTAAGTAATTTGATTCAGTCGCACGACTGGACCATGCGAATGGGCCAATCGCACGACTGAACCTGGTGAATGAATCAATCGTATGACTCAGTCGCACGACTGAGCCAGTCGCTTGGCTCAGTCGTACGAATGAAGACTGTAACCTATAAATACCATTTAATTCGTGGAATAACGAGAGTTTTCGAGAATTCATAACCCTAGCCGTCCAAGTTCGTCCAGTTCGTCTCTTCCAAGTTCATAGAACGTTTCTGATCATTCCAAGTCTGTTCTTAACGTATTCTAATAGTTAGGATTGATCGGATTAACGTTTTCCCTGATTGGATCGTCAATCAAATAGGATTCCGCACTATTTGATCTGGTCTCACGTTGAATCAGTTAGTACTCCGTACGCCGTCGGTCCTAACAGCTGCTGCCACTAGGACCTCACAACCAATGGAATTTGAGGTGAAAATTTTCCTTGAGTTTATTTTTCATTACCCACTTAAACACAATTTTACTTGAAAATTATACTAGTTTCTCACTTCCATTCAATTCCATTTCATTCCTTCCAACCAAACGGCCCCTAAGAAACTCCGAGTAAATACCAACACCATATACTATCTACTACAATCTCATACAAATCTACTACAATCTCATACAAATCAGCAAAACTATAGGTAGTTACACATTAACTTTGTTTCTCAATGTTCTTAACATTACAAACTGTGCGGGGTAGTGTTGCATTAAAATTTGGTTTAAAAACATTTTTAAACCAAATTTATATTATTTTACCTTTTAGTCTATATTAGATGGTATAAAGAAAATATCATAGTGTTATTAAATTACTTATTATGCATTTTATATGAATATGCTTTGTTCTCTGTTTAATTTTTGCTCATACACCTTTATGATCATTAAATAGCAATGTTTTGACTTAATAGTATTTAATTGTGTCGACAACGGTTCTTCCCTGTTGCGATTATATTTTTTGGGACTTTTTCAGGGCACACGATTCATGTTTATCTATTTGACGACAAGCATAGGCCCATCTTTCAGTTTTTTTGTTGTGAATTGCAAATTGTACATTAAAAACGCATGCAACGCGCTTGTTGAAATACATCTAGTTCGAGTAAAGAAAATAAAAGTAGAGTAGAAATCAAGGTTGCGCTTGTGGAGAGGAGAATATCAACCATTGCACCGTATGATATATTTATTTATATTTCTCACTCGTTTGATTGTAACCCAAACTTAAAGCTCTAAAAAGTGAGATCAAAGCCATTGGGAGTAAAGAGGCCAAAAATGATATTCCAGTATACAATACTCCACTACCAGCGCATAGTACCATAACACCAGTGTAATGCATAACACCTAGATAACCCAACGTACTATGCTCCACTATTAGCGTATAGTACTCTGACCCAGAACATAGTGCTCTCCTACCAGTGCACTATGTGCTGACACCCAATCAACTTTTGAATTTTCATGTTTTTCAACACTATCTAAAGATAATTCATAGGTTTCGAATCAAATTTTGATACTTGCGAATTTCGGATGTTTGGAAGATGATTTTGGGAGTTTCTTTCACAATAAAATCACCCGAGATCAAGCTCCAACAACATCAACATAGAAGATCCAAGCATACCGATGAACGGCTAAATCGTTCATAATTGCTTCGAGTAGATAGTTCTTGTAAGTGAAACAACATGGTTATAATTGGGATTTGATTATTATTTTTGTTTTCTTTTGACACAAGAATTCAATTGTGTGTTTGATTAAAGTTAAATGTATTGTCTATGTTTAATTATGTGCATTCTATCATTTGCATTCGGTTTTCTTACATTATGAGCAGTTTGATTTGTGTGTGAATGCTTGATATCTATGAATTGTCAAATTTGTGAAAAACGAGTCATATAAGTTTGTTTCTTGATTATCACCTTAATTGGGTAATTTCACAAAATCATATCTATGTAATTACCAATTATTTCTTATTAACCTATTGTGGATCTTTGAACTTGAACTCGAAAGTGATTGTCTTTTTCGTTATAGTTTTCAACATACTAATCAAGTTTATTGCTTTCTTAGTTATTTGCATTTAATTTACTTTTCATTATAAACAAAAAAACCCAAAAATAGCTTTTTTGTAATTTCGATTTGTGTTTTAGTCTAAGGTATTCAAGCTTAATACTTTTTACTAATTTCCAGTAGAGACTACTATTACTTACCCTTAGTAGTTATACGTATTTAGGTCCTTTAAAATATTTGTTTTTTTATCCAATTATGACAACTTGATTGCAAACCTGCATTAATGATTTTTATAAGGTACCTTGGATCCGATGTGCATTTGATGTGCATGTTTAAAAGGTATAAGATGGTAGCAATAAAAGGTGGAGATGGTGATTATAAGATAACCCTGGTGTGGTTGTCCATATTATGTGTCGAATCTAACAAATAAAATATAAAAAAATAAAAATGTTTCTTCCTTTGTTTATTCAGGTCTCGAACTCAAAAAAATTCCAATGTTTTTTCTTTTCTTTCTTCAAGTCTCGAACTCCAAAGAGGGCCAAGATGATTTTTTTCTCTTCCCATCTTCATGTACATAAAATATATTTAAATAATCAATAGATATCTTTATTCTTTTTGAGATATTATTTTTAAGAGATAACTTTATAAATTTAAATTTAAATTTAAATATCTCTTTTTAAAATCTTTATAAACCATCCATTGTCTTCAATATATTTTCCAATCTTAGTTTAATCTCAACTCCCTTAATCTTTTTTCACCATTAAACAACAAAACACATTCATAGTAGACTCTATTCTACCAAAACATGTAATAAGAACATATCCTAAAATAATAATAAATAATGTCTAAAAATACAAGTAACAAATCTTTTCAAGTTTAATCATTTTCTTGTCCTCAAGAAAGTCAAAAATATCAATAAACCAAAATGTAAAAAAAAAAACATAAAAACATATTAGCTACACTTATTCTCATCCCATATGAGAAGGGTGAACATGAAATAACAATATTATGCCAATTTTCAATCGGCATGTATAATAAGGCTTTTAAAAGTTTTATTACATCACATACTCAATTTGCTAGTTATGGTCATCTAACACTTGAGTTTTGTACTCATTGTTTCATATGAATTTTTCCATGTTAGATTGATCATAGATAAAAAAAATTGTTTCAAAAACAATTTTTTAAAATGCTTTAAAAACCATGGTTTCAAACAATAGTCTTTTTTTAAAGAAAATGGAATGTACTTCAAAAACAATTTTTTAAAATAAAAGTTTTTTTAATGACAGAATTATTTTTAAAAAATATTGTGATCGTTTTATTACTTAAGTTATTTAATTATATGTAATTTAAATCAAATATGTTACTAACTCTTTTAATGACTTTTTTAGTTTGGAGAAAATTGAAAATTTTCATTTTAATGTTTCTTAGGGAATTTATTCCAATTTAAAGTGTAATTCCTTTCTCAACAAATATATGTTAATATAACTTTAAACTTAAGTTTGCCACCTAAACATATTGACCAATGAAATTTATATATAAATTTCATTGGATTTCTATATACCAAAATACTCTGTTATATTGTTGTTGAAATTAGTTTTTCTTGATGCAATGATTAAATGGTTAATTTTTTTTCCTTTATCATATGATTCTTGGACTGCGTAGTCTCGTTTGGTCTTTTGTTTCTTTTTTTATTCTATCTAATTTATTAAAAAAATTTAATTTCTTGATCTTATATATTGGGTAAACTTAATGTCTACTATAAATTGTTGATCTAGAGCATAACATTACTTAGAATGTAAATGAAGATGCGTGTGAATATATAAGATAAAGATTCATGTTCCTTGAATTAATCGAATCAGGTTATTTGAAATTTAAAATATCAAAGCTAAATTCAAATTAGATTCGAAAGAAAACAATTCAAGTTGAACTATAAGCAACAAGAAGTAAAACCCATAAACAGCTAATTAGCTTCTCTTTACTTGGACTACCAAAACTATACAATTTCGAAAATCTTATTGTATATATTTATACAACTTAAAACCAGAAATGGTTATGAAATCTTTTTAACGGCCTGAAAGTTGAACGGTGGAGGCAGTGGCATTGGAAATTGATGATTCCATAACTACTTGAATCTTCACATCATCGTCGGTAACAGTAGACCTTATCCGTGGTCTTTCCTCAAGTGCTTTGTCACTTAAAAGAGTAACCACTTCAGACATTAGAGGCCTAGCTGAAACAGTTGGTTGAGTGCACATCAAGGCGATCTCTATGATTTTAGTCACATCTTCTATTGCATATTCACTAGGGTCCAGTTTGTCATCCACTAGATTTAGATGTGTGCCAGTCTCATATAGATTCCATGCCTATCATACACACAACAACACAAGGTTCATAAGTGCTTACTTAATTAAGATTATAAATTGATCACGTACACAAATAATCATGCCATAGAATATATGGGGCACAATATAACTAAAACCTTAAATCACTACACCAATAGAACTCATACACATACATGATCAAGAAGGTTTGGAGTGACTGATTCATTGTATGTCGCATCCTTGTATCTCTTTCCGCTAATAATTTCAAGGACCACAACACCAAAGCTATATGTATCAACTTTCTCAGATAAGTGTCCATGATTGGCATATTCAGGTGCTACATAACCACTATTCCTGCGAGAAACATTTAAAGATGTTATTGTTAACACACTTAGAGCAAGAAACCTTATTAGAAAAGTTATACGTGTTGATAATTTGATCATACAATGACCCTGCAAATTTGGAGCTAAGATGAGTTTTATCTTCGGGTAGTAGTCTTATCAGCCCGAAATCTGCAATTTTTGGCTGAAATTCACTGTCAAGTAGAATGTTGCTGGTTTTTATATCTCTATGGATGATGGTAACGTGGTACTGTTCATGTAGATATGCAAGACCCCTTGCTGTCCCAAAGATTATATCAAACCTCTGTTTCCAGCTTAAAGTTGTCGTTTTGTCACCTATCACATAAGATATGTATGTCAGCAGCGAAGATAAAGATGCCGATGATCATTGCAGAACCAGTTATTCAAAACTAAGTAAATTGCTTCAACCCACCATAGAGGAACTGATCAAGGCTATGATTTTCCATGTACTCATGTACAAGGAATAAGTTTGGGCCTTTTCTACAATATCCGAGAAGGCGTACAAGATGTCTGTGATGAACATTACTTAAGATCTTAAGTTCATCATTGAAGTTTGTCTTTCCTCTTCTAGAGGCCATATAAGTTTTCTTGATTGCAACCACATCCCCATTCTTGAGAGTCCCCTGGTATGCATCACCAAACATAAACGATGAACTGAAGTAACCGTATACATTGAGGTGTATATATAGTTTTGACTCACATAAATAGTACCTTATACACTTCTCCAAACATTCCCCCTCCAAGTTTGTTCTCGTCGCTGAAAGTGTTAGTTGCTACTTTCAAATCATTGTAGCTATATGTTGCTGGACCTTGCAACAATTCGATCGACCCAACTGATTTATCTGTTAATTGGAGAAAAATAATTGTAAATATATTCAAGAGAGCATGTGGATTGTTGGTTAGACATAAAGAATTAACTGTCTGAAGAAGAAATTCATCCTGTATTTACCTTGTTGGCCTCTAGTTTTCTGCTTAGATCTGGAAAACCATAAGAAAATTGCAAGTAGAAGCAACAGAAAGCTTACACCTCCAACAACCCCCCCAATTATTGATCTCTTCTTGCTTGAATCTAAGTTATAGACATGCAAAATATTTATCGTTACAGACAAACTACACATCTAGTGAACAAAAACTTAAATATATATAGATTAGCGAGCAGTTCCGCACAAGACAAATTAACTAACTTTTAAAAATATCAATCTTAGAAGAGTGGAGGTCTCACCATCCCAAAGGAGAGATGAAATATCAGTTGTCTGGTTTTGTCCAAAAAACGGAGTTTTGTCATACCTCATGAAACACCCATTATCCATTGCTCGCCCCGAAATAGTAGGAAGACAATCATATAAAGATTTGGATCTCAACTTTAAACATTCTAAACAAACACTCTGGCTAATGTTTAGATTGCACTGCGCAATGGCATAAACGGTTGCACCACCAGCAGCTACTTCTCTTGTAGAGGCTGCATAATACTTGGATGCTCTTGGTGCAGCAATTCGAAGGTCTGATAATAACTTCTCTGCTGCTTTTCGAAATTCTGTTGGCTGAGAAGATGTTATGTTATCACATAATACCACACCAGCCCGATCATTAGCCTCAGTGAAGAAGTTATTGTTCTCATACCTACATCAAACAAACTCTAGCAACATTAGCAATGTAGACACCAAACTAAATGCAAGCATAACCATGCAAGAAGATGTGTATACATGTGCGCACCTGAGATCACAGTCGCTGTAAATAGCATGAGCACCATTGCCAAGCCCACATACTTTTAGCTGATTAACAGCATAGTCGAAACACGATAGACAATCTGGAATGGAAAGATAACCCCTGCACCAAGCGAGCCCCCACACGGACTCACCATTGAGCAAAGTTCGTGCTGCAGCATAGCCGCTGGTGGTTAACTGCTGACGAAGGCTAGAAAGGGTGGCGTTAAGGTTGCTCAAGAAATACTTTTCGCTCATACCTCTGTACAAACTACAATAAGATCTCATCAAAGTGCTGTTTCTATCAGTTGGCTGTGATGTGACTTGCTCCGCCGCGGTTATGAGCACCACCACCACCAGCAAGCTGACCAACCACCGGTGTTCCACTTGTCTCATGTTTATCTTCTTTTTTTGTTCAAGTAATTGGGTGTGTTTTCTTTTTTTGTTTGTCACATAATATATAGGACTTGACGCATGGATTTTTAGGAAACTCACAATGCATTTTCGAAGGTCCTTATTGGAAGAGTCAATCAAACAGGTCCTACTAAGTTTATATTGGCCCATTAATTTAATTCCACATATGGTCACATATGTGGTATGTTAAAACTATGATTTTGATCTTTATTAATTTTTAAAAATTATAATTAAATTAGCTAATGAAATCGGTTCGATCGGTTTTAGTAGCTAATGAAATCGGTTCGATCGGTTTTAGTAGCTAATGAAATCGGTTCGATCGGTTTTATTAAAGGAATGAAACGAATTATAGGCCATGGGGAAAAGCTTATTTTGCGTTTTTGTGTGATCAGTATGTAACTTTGGTTCTTGTATGTTAATTTAAGCTTTGACTTGAGGATTTAAAGCAAAACCCATCCTCAAACCCCCTCTTTTTTCATTCTAATAATAATTTTGTAGCCGATATACATTACACAGGTTTTGACCTGCATGTTTAAAGGGTTGAAGATGGTGGTAATAAGACATGGGGATGACGGTGAGACCAAGGTGTAAGAAAAATTCATTTATATTTGGCTTTTTAGACTAGAATACAGGTTAGTGAAAAACCAAGGTGTGAGTGTGAAAGTATACTACTAGCTTGTTGAGAGCGAATTTTCGAACTTTCACAAGCTGAAGCGATGGAGATGGGAACTTGGGAAATCAACCGATTGTTTTAAGAATTGTATTGTGTTTTGGTGCATCCAGAAAAAAAAATAGGATCCGGATAGTATTAAAAAAAGAGACTACAAAAAATTTTATCACTAGCGGCGACATGTGTCGCCGCTATCACCCATGATTGTTGCCTTCATAGCCTTTTGCGGCAACTTGTCGCCGCTAGTAGTTCGTCGCTAATGATACAAATATCACCGCTAAAGTGTCACCGCTAATATTGGTGTCGCCGCTAATGGTTCGCCGCTAATGTTTTTTTAAATTTTAATTTTTTTAATATTTCCAGTTTTTTCAGATAATCAAAATAAACCTAGAATTTCCAATAATATTATATTTCATACAAATAAATCTAGATTTCATAATATCATTCAATCATACTACATAAAGTACAAACATAAGTCATTAGTCATAATTAAAGTTAAACAGAAATATTCTAAAACAAATATAACCCACTGATACAATATGCTATTCATCCCCTTCGTCTAAATCGTCTTCTTCGACTTGATTTGGAGCCTTTTGCGAAGCAATTTTGTAATTTGTGATGGTGGTGCGGCTGTGGGGATGGTGGTGCGGCGGCGGGGATGGTGGTGCGGCGGCGGGGGATGGTGGTGCAGCGGCAGGGATGGTGGTGCGGCTTCAGGGAGTAAGGTGCGACGGGGAGGAAGGTGCGGCGGGGAGGAAGGTGCGGCGGTGGTGGCCTGTACAGTCTCCTGAGTGGAAGTGGAGTGGATAGGGCACGCGAATGATTAGGGGAGAGGGAAATGTGCCCAGGTAAATTCGACACCAATAGCAGTGACATGTCGCCGCTATTGGTGTTGTACGATATAACCCCAGCTGTGAGATCTGGAGACTAATCAATGACCACAATTAAGTCAATCAGTCAGGAACGGATCGCTAGCTATTAGCGGTGACATGTCGCCGCTAATAGTGTCGCCGCTAATAGCCTTGTCGCCGCTATTGGTGTCGCCGCAAATGGACATATTTCTTGTAGTGGAGTTACGGTTGTTAAAGAAAAAGAACACAATTTACGATAAAATAAATTAAACTCAATGAATTTTTAACAATAACTAGCTAAATCCAGCCACGTGCATTGCACGTGTGATAAACGGTCGTCAACCGTGGCTTAGAGAATCCATTATAGTCGTATATGCATAACAAACCAAACAAAGCTCATAATTAAAATACGCAATGGCTACAAATCACAGTGGGTTGCTATGCCACAGTAAATGATAAATTTTTTTAATACAATTATAACCAATAAACGGACATTACAACAACTAATGGGTTGTGGCTACATGCCATAAACGATTGCTAAGCCATGACAACCAACACGGGTTTTGAATTTCAATCATAGCCATGGTCACAGAAACTGGTAGTCTCGGATGAACGACAACTCGTCATCATCGACATCTCTACCGTGTCACAAATAAGATAGCAAACCATAATCGGTCTCGATGAGGCAAATCGCCGACATAACACAAACCAACAAGACCACCATCATCGTCGTTGTCACCGCCAGCATCAAGATACCAGAACCAGTCTCAAATGGAACAAATCGACCAGGCCACCTTTACCACTATCACCGTCGTCACATCAAGATCAAGCTCGTGACGGGGAAAGGCCACCACCGGTGACAAAACTGAGGGGACGTCGAGAAGACACAACATGCAACGACCGAAGAATTACAACTTAGAAGCGGCCTTGACGACGGTAGGGCAACAAGATCTTGAAACACTAAAGGGTTATGAGTGATCGCCGTTTGCTAGGAGCACACTAGACACCACCGAAAACCCTATTGGCTACATACGGGCCACAATCGCAAATATCAATGATACCGATAAGGTCAAGACGATGACCAACCAAAGAATTGTGAATGGCAGCCATTGTATCCAAAATCCTCAAATCAAAACCCGAAACAATCAGGGCTAGAATAGAGCATATGCACGAAGTTGCCACCAAAATCACTAGAGATTAGCAACCTGCAAAGGTCCGGAGACTGGCGGGCAACGTCCATATACAGTGGCGGATCTAGAAGACTAGTTTAGGGGTAGCGTATTTTATTACCGTACATGTAGAGGCGGAACAAAAAATTATTTACTATGGGGTCACTACTTTTTTAATAATTAGCTTCTAATGAAACAACTTAAAGAATTTTGGGTTGTTCGATTGAGTCGAGTCGGAGAATAGACGTAATCAAATTACATTGTAAAAAAACTTACATTTTATCACAGCAAAACGATTCATGTTCTCTAAATTTCAAGTTTAAACATTAACTAGAATCAATAAATTAAACATAAAATATTTATGATAAACAAACAACCATATAAGAGCATTCATAATAGATTCACACACAATTTGCATTATCAATTTTTATTTTATTATCATTTACTTTTAAAATTGAGTTTTGATAAAATATTATAAACGTTTGAATATGAACCATACTTTCATCATTCTAACCATATTCCTAAATTTCGATACAATTTGTCAAGGTTTTTTAACAAGAAACAACAAAAACATTAATTATTTCATTTTCTTTCTTCTTTTTCCTTTTTTTGCATAAAAGAATAAATAAAATGTGTATCACCATTGAAAAAAGAGTATTGTTTTGTTATATTATATACTAGTATTAAGCTCACTCACGTTACAACGGAATTGCATAAAACTATACTAAGTAATATTAATGACACACCACCACCAGTGACCACCAACACTGAAAAAACCAATAAAACAAAAAAATAAATAAATCGAATGAAAAGTAGACGTAAAACACTGAACCATACGCTTACGCAAGCAAAAAAATAAAACAATAAGTAAATTGATCTAGGATCAACGCGTTATGACATGACCGTTAAATTGAAAGAAAATAAGTGAAAAAATGTTGAACCACACACGCACATTGTGGCGTGTTAACTCGTAAAATTTAGACTGAAACGTATAATAGAAAATTTGTAAAATTTAAAAATTATAGAGGACCAAAGTTTGAAAGTAAAAATAATATTGAGGCTAAGTTATAAAAGATATAAAATTATTAGGTTAAAATAAAAGGTTAAGATTAAAAAAATGAGTACATCCCACAAAACACATAATATAACTTATAATGCATACAAATAATTAGTATATATAATTTTTTGATTGGGCTTATTATTGTATTGTGTAGAGTAATCGATATTTTGAGTTTTTTGTTATTTGATAATGGGTAATGGGTAATAGTTATTTATGTTTTTATAGAATGTATTGTTTTTTAATAAATGATTATATATTTATTTATAAAATTAAAACTTTCTATGAAGTGTTGAGTTTAAATTTTTTTAAGGGTAACGTAAAACCAAAACTTTCTTTTTATATAAAACCGTAAAAAAGTGTACACTACCGGTAACAAGTTGAGGGGTAGCCAATTACACATATGTCCGCCACTGTCCATATAGCCACCAAAGCGGCAACCAACCACCACCAGCAACCCCTTCTCTCTCTATAAAACCAACAAGAGGCACTCTCTTTCTCTCTCTACAAAACTAGGTGCAGAGAGGAGGTCGACCATTCATTACTCCAGTGACCAAAACACTGACTAACAGCCACCCTCGGCAACCATTTCTCTAACTATAAACTGCCGAACTCTCTCTCCTAATCTAACCAAATCAGACCTTTTGATATCAACCATATGCAACATCAAGTTGTACACAAATGCTTAAGAGTTGTACAAAAAATAATAGTTCATCCTGTCTTGAGTTATAATACAACTCGTCAAAAGTTTTTTTATTGTAAACCCATAAACAATTTAAGAGTTATAGTAAAAATAATATTTAATATAAATAGGCTAACGAGGATTGCGGGGGAGGACATTTGGTCATTGGTCATTGTGTTTAATACGTTTATTATTAAAGGGGAGGACATTTGGTCATTGTGTTTAAAGGGGAGGACATTTGGTCATTGTGTTTAATACGTTTATTATGTCAAATATCAGTTCATTGTATCATATATGTTTTCATTATAATGTTTTACTTTTTAGATCCATTTATGTTAATTTTATCATTGTTTTAATAGATAATACAAACTTATTAACTGTTATTATATTTTACAATTAAAAGTACACAATAATGTTACTTTCACCAATGTTTTTTTCAAAATCATAATGTTTAACAAAACACCATGTATTATTTTAATCCTTGTTTTTAATAGATTTTTCAAGCTTATTATTACATATAATTATGTTTTATAATTATAAGTTTTCAATAATGTTATTTCATCAATTTAATTTTGAATACTCATAGTATTAAATATAACACAATAAGTTATTTTTGTCATTATTTTGTTATAGGTTATATATTAACATTTTGCAATCTATCATTATGTTTATAATTAAAAATACGCAATCATGTTATTTCTTTAATGTGTTTTTCAAAAGTCATGTGTTTTATTATTTTTATGTCATTTTATTATTATTTTTAATGTACTATAATAAGTTATTAATTTATCATTGTAGTTACATATTAGAATGACACAACAATGCTAATTTACAATTATGTCACACCCTTAAAATCCACGTGCGGAGTTTTCCTCGAGGCGTGTGAACAAACGAGGATCATAGTCACTAGTTACTCAGAATGGCACTATATGCCACATTCAAAACAAAATCAACCAAAGTTCAAATGTTTAAAACTATGCGGAATCGTTTTGTAAATAAGACAAACCCAAAGTAATAAAATACATAATATGGAAAAACACGCGTCAACCCAATATTTAAAACTCATAAATGAAAGACAAACAAATATGTCTATGAAGTAAAGTCTTAATATGCATGTTGGACCCATGTTGTGCTCCTAATGGCAAGCTGAGCTAACGACATAAGAATGGCATACTAAAAATGTCAACATAATGGTTGGTGAGTTCAAGAGTTTACGTTTATCATAAATACTAACAGTTGTATAACATAAGAAGTTTATTGAAATAGATAGCTAGTCTATATTCACAAGTAATAACCATAGTGATTTCGCGATCGAAGCTGACTG
>BJCM01167320.1:0-14333 GCA_018326385.1 Flaveria bidentis | reverse complement strand
AGGTTAGTTTTTTTGTTTTAGTTTAATTTATAATTGATTTGTTGTTTGTGTGATAATATATGATTTGTGTAAGTTGACTTTTTGTTTGTTTTGTATGATTAGTTTGTATATGGTTTGTATGAAGAATGAATTGGTTTAGTTGGTTGGTATAGTTTGTATATGGTTCGTATGAGGAATGAATTGGTTTATTTATATTTTAATATATTTCTATGAATTTTATTTATATATTAGTGTATTAGTTTTTTTTAAAGTTTAAAAATAGATTTAGTTTAACTACAGAATATTTCAACATTCTGCAGATGTTAAAAAAACAGTCTTTTTCTTGCAGACTGCAGACATTTGGTCCACCTATCTGCTGCAGATGTCTGCAAATGTGGTCCGCAGACTTCAGACGTTTTCCTGCAGAAAAAACAAACAACACCTAAAGCTGATATGGAAACTGGAACCATTAAAAAGTCCTCACTGATCACTACTGAAGACTTCGATACTTTGTGCCAAAGAATGGAAGGTTTCATCAAGTCTCAAGACTCCAAGATGTAGGAATCTATTGTCTCAAGACCTTACATACCAAGTACCTCTTCAGATACTGATGGAGGTGGTATGATTCCAAAGGCTATGGCTGACTACACAGATTAAGATAGAAAGAGAATAGATATTGATAAAAAAAGCCTTGACAGCCCTTCAGACTGCTTTTCCAAACTCGGTGTACAAGGGTTTCAAGAAATGCAAAACAGCTAAGCAGCTGTGGGATGCATTGAAATTAATGTATGGAGGTTCTACTGAAGCCATGGAGAACAAGAAGGATCTCATGAAGCAGCAGTTTGAAAACTTTACCTTTAAAACATGCGAAACCATAACTCAACAATACTTTAGGTATGTTGAGATTGTGGACATTTTAGTGGATGTTGGAGTGACTCTTGAGAACAGGGACATTGTAAAGATGTTCATGTACTCTCTTCCTAGGCATTGGACACATTATTGTGTTGTTATCAATAGGACTAAGAACCTTAAGACTCTCACTTTGACTGAGTTGTATGTTATTCTGAGTGGATACCAGTTGGAGATGAACATGCAAGGTTCATCTGGTGACTCCAACAATCAAATGAGTTTAGCCCTGCATGTGACTGAAAGGGATAACATAGAACCTCAATGTCATCTTATATGCTACCCTAACAACTCATAAAATGGTCTTTTCATCACCTTCCCAGAGAAACCAAGAGAAAACTACACTCAAGGAAACACATTCCAAGAGACAAGTTCTTCACAAGCCTTTGTGTCATCTGATGAAAGTTCTGGCAATTTTCTCTTCACCCTTGAAGACCTGGACTATATCCATCCAGATGATCTGGAGTACATGGAAATGGTCCAGCAGATGGCTCTTCTCACTCATAGAGCCAAGAAGTTCTATAAGAGGACGTGAAGAAAGTTTCCTAGCAATAGAGCCAGTGGAAATTTTGGGCTGGATAAAAGCAAAGTCAAGTGTTACAACTGCAACCAAATTGGTTACTTTTCTAGGGAGTGCAAGGCACCAAAAACAAATGGTGGCCAATCACAATCCAGATAAACAACACTGATAAAGCCGCTCAGAATGAGAAGCCAAAGCAACAAGCTGCATTTGCTGTTGAAGAAGGAGGCTTTGACTGGAGGTTTCAGGTAGAAGATGCATCTCCAAACCAAACACTAATGGCTGACCATAATGAAGCAAAGGTATTGGAAGATCTCTGTACACCTGAATGTATTGCTAAAGGTAATAGATACATGTCCTACAACTTGGAGATGAGATCTAATCCTGAGTCCTTGAATATCTTAAAATTTGATTTCAAAAAGGCTGAAAATGACTATAAGTTAAAGATAGAGGACTTAGAGAAAACCATTTTAGTTCTTAAACATGAGCACACAAATTATAGGACTCAGATCAAAGATCTCATAAGCAATTTGACTGAATGCTAGGCTGAGCTTGTGATCAGCAAAACCAAGGCAGAAAAATGTGTTCTTCAATAAAAGACCTTCAAGAACATCATATCCTCATCCTTGCATGCAAAAGTTTATTATCAGAATAAGCAGGGACTAGGATCTAGTGAGATAGCTCCTCAACACACAATCTTGTCTATTAGATCTCCTAGGTGTGGAACTTGGGAAGATGAGCTTCCACTCATAGACCCCTTGACTTAAGATGATGAAGAAGTGATAGTGAAGAATGCCTCTAAGAAGAGTGAAGAAGAGGATTCTAAGAAGGTCACTATCCTTATAAGGAATGTAAAAGACTATGATGACTAAGTATATGAGAAAGAACTTGATCAGATTGAGCAAGAGAAAGGCAAAGAAGGCTTAATAGATCAAGGACACTTTTGACTCTAAGCAAAAACAAATTTTTATCTCTGCAAGATTTGAAGTGGCTAAGACTAAAGACATTAACTTGAACTCTAATACTAAGAGTTCTAGTTTTTTTTCAAATTATCCTAGCAACAAGAAAAAGGCTGACCAGTTATGTACCATTACTACACAACCTGAACCATTCAACTTCAAGTGCAGCTGTCACTTTAAAAGAACTATCTCAACATCTACAAAGATGAAGGTGGAGAGGAAATGTGATCAAAGGTAGCCTTTTTCTCAAATGAAGGCTCTTAGGAAGAAGAAAATAGAGTGTTTTATGTATGGTAATACTTCTCATCTTGCTAAAGATTGTTTCTACAATCCAAGAGGCACTCTCCATATGACCAAGGAAGAGACTTCTAAGAGTTCCAAGAAGAAACTAGCTTTGGAAGGAAAGCCCGTTTCCTTTGGAAGCTCCAAAATAAAGATGAAGGCAAGTGGAAAATTGCCTTCGGAAGAAAATTTGGTCTCGGAAGAAGGGAATACGTCCGAAGCATTGAAGCCTGCTGCCGTGATAGGAAGATCTTCCGAAGGCCGAGTCATCAAAACTTCCGAAGTCAGTAAAACTTTCGAAGTATTGAAGGTCAAGTCTAAACTTTCAAAGGTGGTGTGGAAGTTCAAAAAAGACCAAGTGACTGAAAGTTATCCATCAAGAATAGCATTGGATCCTCAAAATATAACTATAGGATCTATCACTGTTTCATTGCCTTCAACTTCTTTTGATAAACCCAGGACAAGCAAGGCTTGGGTTTCCAAATATAACTAATCATTATCTTTGTGCAGGAACAACTCAAGACCAACAAGAATTCTAAATCATTGATAGTGGTTGTTCCAGGCATATGATAGGAAATAGGTCACTACTCCAAAATTTTGAAAGAATTGATGGAGTGCCAGTTGCTTTTGGGGGAGATAAAGATGGTTACATTTCTAGAAGGGGCAAGGTCACAAATGGTAAGCTTAGCATTGAGAAGGTAAACTTTGTCAAGGAGCTTGGATAGAATCTTTTAAGTGTATCTCAATTTTGTGATCAGAGTCATAACATGCTCTTTACTAAGCATGAGTGCATTGTTCTCAGAACCAGAATTGTTGAGGAGTTAGCCAATATGACTTTCAATGAACACACACCTAATGTAGCTAGTTCTGGTCTGGATTGGCTATTTAATCTTGATTTAGTTACCAACTGTTATAAAAAATCTTGTGAGAATGTTTCAGGATCTACAGGTATCTTACCAGCAGGTGATCCTGATCTAAGATTTGAGCTGAGAAGACTTTCAAGCTATACATCTTCACCTCCACTTGTAACTAATCCTGCAAATGAAGTTTCTATCAACACAACAATGACAACTTCAGCTTATACATCTGAGATGTCTTTAAATTCCACCTTAGAGGCTTAACAACCAGATAAAGAAGCTTCTAATGTAGAAGACCATGGTGGTGGTGAACGAACAAGAGGACATACCCTAATGTGGTGGGAGAATCATCAATGCCAGATCTAAAATTTTCTAATCTAGATCTCTCTCAGCAACTTTCTATGATCCCTCAGCTAAGGATCCACAAGTCTCATCCCACCTCAAACATCATTGGAAATGTTGACTCATGGGTAAGAACAAGAGGACAAACCCATGATGCAAATTTTTTTCTTCACTCTTGTTTCTTATATTAGATAGAGTCTAAGAAGATTGATGACACTTTGAAGGATAGAAGTTGGGTTGAAGCTATGCAAGAGGAGCTACTTCAATTCAAGAGGCAAAAGGTTTGGAATCTATGTCCTCTTCCATATGGGAAGACCACTAGAGGAACCAAATGGGTTTTTAGGAATAAGAATGATGATAGAGGACTTGTCATCAAACACAAAGCTAGACAAGTTATTCAAGGGTACACACAGGAAGAAGGAATTAACTACATAGATATCTTTGCTCATGTAGCTAGACCTGGAAGATGTTAGGATATTCTTGCACTTGCTACATCCAAGAACTTCAAGGTCTATCAAATTGATGTCAATTGTGCTTTTCTATATGGGGTGATTGATGAAGAGGTGTATGTCAAACAACAACTTGGTTTTGTAGATCCTGATCATCCTGATTATGTTTGTAGGCTTGATAAGGCTCTTTATGGGCTACACCAAGCATAAAGAAAATGGTATGAGACTCTATCTTAATATCTCTACAAGCATGGATACAAAAGGGCTATTGTAGATGGAACTTTATTCATCAAAGAACATGGAAATGACTTAATGCTAGTTCAAGTATATGTAGATGACATCATCTTTGGTTCAACTAATCCAAGGCTTTGCAAGGACTTTGAGAAGCTGATGAAGAATAGATTTGAAATGAGAAGCTAATCCAAGGCTTAATGCTAGTTCAAGTATATGTAGATGACATCATCTTTGGTTCAACTAATCCAAGGCTTTGCAAGGACTTTGAGAAGCTGATGAAGAATAGATTTGAAATGAGAAGCTAATCCAAGGCTTAATGCTAGTTCAAGTATATGTAGATGACATCATCTTTGGTTCAACTAATCCAAGGCTTTGCAAGGACTTTGAGAAGCTGATGAAGAATAGATTTGAAATGAGAAGCTAATCCAAGGCTTAATGCTAGTTCAAGTATATGTAGATGACATCATCTTTGGTTCAACTAATCCAAGGCTTTGCAAGGACTTTGAGAAGCTGATGAAGAATAGATTTGAAATGAGTGCCATGGGGAAACTCAATTTCTTTCTGGGAATAAAAGTGAAGGAAGTTGAAGATGGCATGTTTTTAAGTCAGTCAAAGTATGTTCAGGACATACTTAAAAGGTTCAACATGACTGACTGTAAGGTAGCTAAGACACCCATAACAAGAAACCACTCCCTTGGGCCTGATCTTAAGGGGGAGTGTGTGGATGAACACCTTTATAGGGCTATGATTGTATCTCTTATGTACCTTATAGCTAGCAGATCTGATATCATGTTTGCCATATGTGTTTTTGCAAGATATCAAGCCAACCCCAATATGTCACATCTTATCACTGTCTAAAGAATTTTAGATACCTCAAAGGTGCCTCAACACTTGGCCTTTGATATCCAAAGAATTTGGAATTTAATTTGTATGCATATACAGACAGTGATTATGGTGGCTGTAACATGACTGCAAAGTTTACATCAGGGGGATGTCAGTTTGTTGGTGGAAGGGTTATCTCATGGCAATGCAATAAACAATCATGTGTCTCTGCATCAACTGCGGAAGCTGACTACATTCCTACTGCAAGCTGCTGTGCTTAAGTGCTTTGGATTCAGAATCAAATGCTTGACTATGGATTAAACTTCAAGGAAACTCCTATTCACATAGACAACAATAGTGTTATCTCTATCACAAAGAATCCTGTGCAACACTCAAAGACAAAACACATCAAGATTAGGTATCATTTGATTAGAGATAACTTTGAGAAAGGATTAATTAAACTAGTCAAGGTTAACGCATATGAACAATATGTTGATCTGTTCACCAAATCATTTGATGAGCAGAGATTTAAGTATCTTATATCAGCTATTGGGATGATTAATTTTGAGTAGATTTTTCTTAATAAATTAATTCATATTATTTCTTAACAACTTTATGTCCTAATTTGTTTATTTTATCACCTTCATAATTTTTTGTTTTTCTCTAGATGAAAATCTTTGTAGAAGACTTTTTTTAGATTTTTGAAAATCTTGATCTTTTTGTCCTTCGGAAGATATGATTTTATCTTCAGAAGAAACTTATGCCTTTAAAACAAATAATTGCCTAAGTAAAATTGACTTCAGTAGAAAATTTTGAAATATCTTTCGAAGCTTAAATCCTTTCTTAACACTTATATGTTTTCAAGGACAATTTTCTTTCGAAGCAAATTAACTCTCGGAAGTTTTGTTCATGTTGAACAAAACAACCTGTTTTAATTCTCTTCCGAAGCAAAATTTTCAAAACTTTTAGAAAATTCTTCCGAAGCCATTTTTGGCTTTGGAAGCTTTTTATTAAAATTTCCGAAGACAACTTACCTTCGAAAGATTTTCGACTTCCAAGAGAACTACTGTTTGAGCAAAAAACAAACTAGCTTTTTAGAGGTGGGACTGACATCCAGATTTCAAAGTTTATCCTTTTTTATTTACTTTTTCTTAAATCCATTTCATATATAAACCCAACGGTTTCCCCTCTTTCACTATCATCTTCATCTTTACTTCAGACCTAAATTCCTTCAATCCACTCTGAAACTGCCTTTGTTCTTCTTTTCCTTCACTGCTAAGTTTTCTCAAATGGCCAACCTCAACTGCAAAAATGACCCAAACTTTTCCATGTAGTTACATAGGCAACACATTCAGGTTGCACTGTTAAACTCTAAGAAAGATTCATATTTCCTTGAGGTTTGTCGATTCTTGACTCTGTCAAACTACTCCACCTCCCTTAGCATTGATCATGTTCTTTATGAGGATCATTTGCTTGACTTTTGGAAGACCTGTAAAGAGGTCATCCTAGATGGGGAGTAGGCACTGTCTGCTACAGTGCAGGGGAGGAAAATCTTTATCACTCCAGCCATCATAAACACCCATCTTCAGCTGGATGACGAGGAAGGTGAGTTGTCCTTTCCTAAAGAAGCTGTCAACCAATCCTTCCAGCAGATGCGCTATGAGGGGGATTTCTTTGTAAAGACCTTCAGGAAAGGGAAGGTCTCATCCTAGTGGAAGTACTTACTTTATGTGGTCATCCATAGCTTCTCCAACAAGCATGGTGGCTGGGACCAGATTCCTAAAGATCTCTCCTTCATAGTGCATGGGATGGTTCAAGGGGTCAAGTTCAGGTATTCTCAATTTGTTTATACAAATTTTCTTTGCTAACTTGGACTCCTTAGAATATTATATGTCTCATAGATATGTTCAACACATTTTTAACTGTGAACTGGGCTCACAGTTGAGGGAAACAGATAATGTTCTTAAATTGGGACAGATGAAGCCCAATAAATTTAAAATCTTGAAGATGCCAGCTTTTGGCTTCTCTAGGTTAGAAACAACCCCAGTCCCAAAAAGGTTAGAGCTCATTGCTCAAGGTGACAACCTAGCCATACAAGCTAGTGTTGAACACACACCTTCTACCTCTCAACCAACAATACAACCACAAATCACCTTCACCTACCAAAGAAGATCCAAAGGAACCCCTGCACAAGCTATTCAGTCTGTGCAGGCCCCCATATTACTATACAAATAGGAGGAAGTGGACACTAGAGCTCCCACTTCTCTTAAGGATCAAACGACTCCCATCTTTTCAAGAATCAATGCAGAGGTTCCTCATGCTCAGCCTGATGAGCTCACTAGTCCAACAGCCTTAAGCCTTCACTCAGAGTCTCAACACTCTAGTGAACAACCTTCAGGGGAAAGTTACCATCCCTAGCCTTTAGATCTTAACCAACCAGTCCCTAGCCTTGATTTCTATGATGATGAGGACTTGGAATTCAGTGAGTATCATGAGTCTCTCTTCTCTTCCCCCACTTAAAGAGAGATGAGTGATCTTGTTTCTCCCTTTTCTAGCCCACATCATCTACCCACTACTAAGGTCGAAGTTCCTTACTCTGCTTAGGAATTCCATATGGAAGAGGCTCTAACTTCTACAAGTGATTACATCTTTAAGACCTCAGCTATGGCAACTCAGCCCACTGATACTCCATCTGATATAGTAAATGAGCAGAGAAAACCCAGCAGCCAAGAACATCATGCTAGTGGTGAGACGAAGGACTTTGGTCCAATTTTCTCATCCCCCAATGAGTCTTTTGATGAAGAGGAGGGGAATTTCAGACTAAAGGTGCAAAAACTGTCAAAAACATGAACCTATCTAGTCTCTAAGGTTAGTCACTTTATCTAGTCTCTAAGGTTAGTCACTTGGAATCTCAGGTGACTACCTTACAAAATAGGGTCAATGATCAGCAACTTGAGATTTCTCATCTCAAAGAGAAACTAGTTGGGATACCTTTAAGAAGAGCTCAACCAGGAACACAAGAACTTGTAAATGTGATTAACCTAACTTGTAGCTCACCTATGCAAGAGGGTGATGCTACCAAAAAAGAGGAGAAAATCATTCCAATTATAGAACCCGGGAGTTCTTCATAGAGAATGGACTTTGAGGACTCACCATCTTCACTTGCAACTATCCATAATCAACAACTTCCTCAAGTTCACGTTAATGTGGACTCTATAGAGTCCTTCATTTGGAGTCTTTTTGAGGAAGGTATACCAAGGGCAGTGTCATCTCCACCTCAAGGTACTTCCAACTGCATCATAGGGTGGATGTATGATGCAAATAGAAGAGCCTTTATTCTTCAAAGAGTTCAAGGGCATCAAGAAGTCTTCAATTTTCAAACTTTGAACTACTATGTCAACATGCCACTTGTCAATCCAAGCCAATCTAGACTAGCTGACAAGTTGCCTCAAATGATTCAAGACATGATTCCTTTAGAGTTCATGGTCAACTGGATGTTGAGGCAGATCCTAAGATTAGCTTCAAAGGGAAAACCTTGACTGAAGGCCCAGTGATTGAACCTGAGAGCCATGTCTCACCTACAACTGCTTCAGAAGTTCATTCCCTTCATGACACACCTGCTGGTGAAGGTGCATCTCAAGCTTTCTCTAGCCAGAGCTTGGAGGCCACACCAAGCAATGAAGGCCAAAGCTCTCTCCACGCTGTGTCACAAAGGTTTGTGAGTGAAAAAAGGAAATGGAAAATGACTCCAAAGGAGATAGAGGACGAGGGTAGAGAGATGAAAAGGAAGCTAAGGGGAGAGAAAATGACTCCTGAGTCACAAAGGTTTGTGAGTGACAGAAAAGACTCTACAAGCATGTGCCTACCCTCTCCCCAATTCAAGAAAGTCATGTAGAAGAGGATGTGGCTCCATAAGGACCTCATGTAGACAAAGAAACAGATAGGATCAAAATGATCAACTACCTGAGTGCCACAGGCCTCTATCAGGCAGATGTACTTCTTCCCCTATCCTTTGAATACATTGAGTTCGAGTATCTCAAACAGCTTGAACTTGAAGTAACCAAAGAAAGAAAAATCACAAAGATAAGGTTAAGGGAAGAAGCTGCAAAGTCAAGAGCCATCATCCAGAAAAGTATGAAGAAGTCTGTTGATAGGTAGAGGATGATGAGATTCTTAAAGTTGTATGGATTCTTTGGAAAGAGACTTGGCCCTATCTCTCTATCTACTATGGATGAGCACATTAATCTAGAAAGATGGCATGTCATCAGAGATCAAGGTGTTGAAGATGTCTACAAATGGCAAGACAAGTTCAATCTACCTCTACATGATCTCTTTGATATGAGAAGACATTATGAGAGTCTGAGTGATCATGATCATCTCATGAAGAAAGGCATGGTCATCATCATGACGAGGACTGTTAATCTTTGAGGTCTTCAAATGTTGTGATAGCATCAGCCTAGGGGGAGTTTGTAAGGTTTCATATAAGGCTGATGTAACCAAAAACATCCAAACAATCTCTCCTGCATGCATGCACACAATGCTAAAGTAGAATGCTTCGAATGTTTTAAATTCTGCATTAGAAAACATTCTAAGTGTGAGATTTTCCGAAGCCAAGATCAATATCTTCCGAAGCCAAATATGAAGACTTCCGAAGCTTCAGAGAAAAAGTCTTCTGAAGCTAGTTTATGAAGACAGATTTCTTCCGAAGACTTTTAAGTATGCTATTATCTAATGTACTTTTACCAAAAGGCTAGACCATCTTTCCGCTGTAACATTGTTGGACCCACCAACTTTCACAAATTGGTGAAAAGATCCATGCTTTTAATAAACTGTACATTAAGGTCTTGAGTCTGTTACTTTTTATTTTATGTACTTTTATCCTTTTTGTAATACATTAGGATGTTAGCTATGGCATGTCATAGTCACAAGTCAAAAGGCAATCTGCCTTTTGACTCTATATTGATTTTGTTATTGTCTACATCATGTATCCAGCTGGCCTTCAAAGTATGGCCGGTTGTAGGATGTAGTATAAAGTATCTCTAGTCCCTTGTATTTTTCTAATGCTTTGTAAACACTTGTAAGGAACTAGAGAGCAATATACAACATTCTTGAAATCCAAACATTGTGTTATTTTGTTCTTGTTATGTCTCTTAGTTACTTGTATTTCTTAGTTTTATTGCAACTAGTTTCTAGTTCCCCATTTGATCAATTAAGTGTTCTAAATCAATCTCTCCACATTTTCTGTAGTGTTGTAAGTGACCAAAACCCTTAAACGGTCCTACAAAAAGTCTTTTAAAACCCCTATTATGACATCCGATAATTTACATTACCAAACTCTGTTAGTTCCGTTAACTCTTGCATACACGTGTCATGAGCACGCACCAGTTGTTGAATGTTATGACTTAATAACAATTACTTATGAAAAAAAAATAATAATCTAATTAATAATATTTATTATTAGTTAATCGTTACGTGATTTATGAATTTTAAATATTATTTGTGAATTTTACTTTATAACGTGACTACATGTAATATACATTTCATGAGTTTGTTATTAGTTGAAAAATGTTTGTTATTATTATTATTGATTAATAATACTTGTACTTTGTAGTTAATCTTGTTAAAAAATGCTAAAGAGATTAACTTTTATAAAAGTTAATTTAAAAGAGGGTTTATATGGAAAATCTAATTTTGTTAACTTGAAAAATCCCAACCCTAGCCCCCACAACCCTCCATTCGGTTACAACCTCCCTCAAACACATCCATTCCTTCGAATTTGATCAAACACACACACTAAACTTTGATTTTGATTAAGATTCAAGTTTTACAAGTAGAATACAAGTGCTAATAATCATTTAAACACACCTAAAGGTAAGTTTTGTCAAGTTTTTCATAGTTTTTGATGTCAATGAACCCTAATCCAAAAATTATGTATGAAAAGTTGGTATTGATGATTGTATGATAATATGTTCTTAGTTATGATGTATGAATGTTGGGTTTTGTTGGTTATGCATGAAATCCATGAATGGATCATGTATTTCATATATTGCCTAAAGTAGAAACTTTTTCTTTTTAGAATTCATGATTTGGTGATTGTATGATGTTAGATACATTGCTTTGATGTTAGTTTATAGGGATTATGTAAGAAATTTTATGGGATTGATGTGTTGTTCATACCTTACTATAAGTAGTAACTTTTTTATTTGAGATTTGATAATTACGATGAATGGATGATGTTTGTCATGTTTAGATGAATGCTATGAACTTGATTAGGTATAAAATTGATAAATTCATGAATGAATTGGATGTTAGATTGAGTTTGGGTATTACTTTCCCAAAAGGGAAACTTTATTTATGTAGAACATTGGATATGGTGATTTGGGCATGCTCATGATGTTAGGATCATATTAGAATGCTTTTTGATGATGTATGGTATGGTGGAATTTGTAAATTGAGTTGTATAGATGCTTGATTGATCATCTAGGAAGTTTAGCTTCTTATTGGTTATACATGATGATGGATTATGTTAGGAGATCTTGGAACAATGTTTGGGATTGTAATAGAACATTATCGGGTATGTTGGTTGACATGAATCTTGTTGTTTAATGTGATATTGATCATCATACATGCGTGTGAATTTGAGGCCCCTACTTAGTAGGATTAGCAGGGTTAGGATGTCAAGTCATGAATGGCTTCATATGGCATGTAGTGAATGATTAGAATCCATATATGATTTATTAGTTATGATGTGATTATAATTGTGTTGAGCATGTTGATTACTTGAGATTCACATGATTGTATGATAAACTAATATAGTATGATGATCTTGATAAAACAAGAGGTTGATGATGTGACATACGTGAATAACTTGTATGATAATCATGTATGATAAGTTTCTATGCTTGATTAAATGAGATTTCAAATAACATGTCACTAACAGGTCAAACGTGTCAACTAGGTCAAATGAGTCTTGTTTTGTAAGGCCTCGTTCCCAGAACGCTTACAGTTGGTCATTCATAGCATGAAACATTTAAAACATGAAATTTTGCAGTGGAATTGAACTCTTCTTATATAACTGTAAGTACATGACAAAACATTATTTATGTAATTGTATCACAAAAACTTGGGAATTACAATCATTATCTCAAAATCTAGAATGCCAGACACAGATCTTTCTAGTAGCTATCTAATCCATACCTGCACTCCTTAGTTGCATCATTACCTGCCAACTATTATGCACATAAAGTCAGCTACAATGAGTCAGTTCTAGTTTTATAATAAATTACTTATTCATACATTTCAAAACCTTTACATTTAGTGAGTGGTCATTCATCATTACATACATATCATCATATTCATGTCTTATCATTCGTTTCATTATCTTTCACTTCATCATAAACGAGATTGCACAAAGCATGAGCTCCCTGTTGACCGACAACAAGTGTTGATCCCTGTTGGTAAGCATCATCATGGTAGCTAACCCCCGACAGTTGATCCACACTACATGGCACATAGCCCGCTCATGAATATGGATCCATCATCATACATCAAACTCACATAAGTGAAGTTCATCATAGTGCTTGCAAGACTTTTCATCATCATGCGGGCTGGGGGTAACATTCATTAAGTTTCACTTCTTATTAATATTATCTTTCCCTTCTCTTTACATAATACTTTACTTATTACACATATAGCATTCAAGTAAGGCTTTCCTAAAAATCTTTTTCATCACAAAAGAAAGTAGCTTAAAGCAACATAATACATCATAAACCTCATAAATCATCATAAGTTGGAACATTCAAATCACTTATCCTATCAGGCACAAGCTTACTATGCATCATACTTCACTTATAGTAATCATACATCTTAAGACTAACAGCTGAAAAGTCATATAGTTAAGCATTTAACATCATGAAAGTATGCATAATAGCCCCACAAAACCTTTGAAAACTTTGTAAAAGAGGTGCGAGAACTCATCTGGTCTCCACAAATAACTTCACCTAAAGTATGCTCATGATACACAGTCTGCATACGAGTTAACATACAAACAGGTCATTTTCTACACAGTTTCTCTACTAGTTTCGCAGCTAGTTTCGCTGGTAGTTTCATGGCTAGTAATGCTGCTAGTTTCACGGCTAATTTCACTGATAGTTTCACGACTAGTTTCGCAGCTAGTTTTGTGGCTAGTTTTGCAACTAGTTTCGCGTGGCATTTTCGCCCAACTTTCATTGGTATGCATGGCTGCGAAATTAACAGCGAAAATATAGTTTTGCTGGATGATCCACAGTTTCGCAGGAAGAACTGACAGTTTCTCTGGACGCATAAAAATGATGATCCAACCCATTTTTAACCCAAAAATTCAACTTTTTACATCCAAATCCTTAGTTTTTCATCCATGAACTTATACCACTTCTCAAAACCCCAAAACTCTAGAATCCGGGCATGATTAAAAGTGACGTTTGGATGAAGATTCTTACTTGGGTTCTTTCTATTTCCTTGTTGTTTGATTCTTAAAAACATAGATCTTCAATCTTTTGATCCATAAAGCCTCAAATCTTCACTTTTCTCCACTTTCTCTCTCTACACACTCTCTAGAATGTTGGTTGAACAAGCAGAAGATCAAAAGTGGAGAGCTCATTGACTTACACTCCACTCCAAGTCAGGCTCCACCTGAAGTGGAGGTTAAGGTTGAACAACCAGAGATAACACAACCAGGACCTCCTATTGAAACTCAGCAAGCTTCATCTTCTGATCCACAGCAGGGTCAACCTCCCTCTCCTTCTAAGCCTGAGAGAGAGGAAGTCCCAACTGAGAAAGACAATAGAGATTAATCTGGTACTGCAGGCCAGTCTTCTCAGTTAAAACCTGCAAAGAAAAAGTAGAGGATGGCTTCTAAACCAAAGCCAAAGAAGAAGAAGACTACACCCTCTTCTAAACCCCAGGATGAGTCAGAACATCTTGAGGTTGTGCAACCAGAGGATGC
>BJCM01167318.1:0-14825 GCA_018326385.1 Flaveria bidentis | reverse complement strand
ATACACACACATACATACACACACACATACATACACACACACATACACACATACATACACACATACATACACACATACACACACACATACACACACACATACACACACACATACACATACATACACACATACATACACACATACATACACACATACATACACACATACACACACACATACACACACACATACACACACACACATACACACACACATACACACACACGCAGACATACACGCATACATACACGCATACATACACGCATACATACACGCATACATACACGCATACATACACACACATGCATACACACACATGCATACACACATACATACACACATACATACACACATACATACATACATACATACAATCTGCGTGCGCGTCTGCGTGCGCGCAGATGAAAATGTGAGGAAGAGGTTTTTTCAAAAAACAAACACCACCGTAATCAAATTGGTGATGATAATTTGAAAGATAGTTATGTTTGTTGTATTGAGAAACAGTTAGTTAATGTTTTTTAAATGATGTAATAGTAAGGTTTCAAAATTTGAAACCCATAAAGAACATTGTACTGATAGTGAGTACTATATTATGCATTTTTAATGGTAATTCTTGTATTTTTTATATGTTTTTCTTAATGTAATTTGGTCATATCTTTCTATTATATGATCGCAAAGAAAATTTTAATATTTAATGATAGATAATGAGTCTTCAAAAGTTTTCCACTCTCATAGAAATTCCAAGATTCGTTAGTGTCACCAATTGATTGAAAGATAACTTGAATAACATATAATAAAAGTATTGTTTGGACCTAACAGTTAGCTTGAGTTACAAATTGGCCTGAGTTACAGAAATTTTCCTTTGGGATCATCCAAAATGTACTCCCACTTTAGGCAACATATTTCTGGCAAAATACAAAGAATTTAAAGTGTATATATAACAACTGAGTTGTTACCGTCATCTTCTTATGAAAAGTTTGTCACCGTAGTATTTACAATCTGTTGCTGAAATATTAACACCCTTTTCATTTTTTGATGGGGAAATTATAGTTTTGTCATGTATACGCATGTTAGAAAATTTTTGACATTAGCAACTGCGTTTGATCACTAGTGTTGATCTGCCCACATGGTCAACCGTGAAAGCCAACTTAATAAAAATGCCAATGTTGATCGATACCCTAATTAAAGCCACTTTTGAACTTATAAAAAATTATCATCTCTAGATTTTGTAATATGGGTAATAGAAGATGCAAAACATGTATATTGATTGTGTATTGTTTTTCTAATTGAACAAGAATACAACATAATGATACATGAGTACAAAGTTATATCAAGAAGTTAATTAGTTGTTATAAGGTGTTAAAGTTTAACGTGGTTTTAAATTATTGAAATGGTTTCACTAAATTGAATAAAGGTACAAGGTATCAAATCTATAAAGTTAAGAATATTAGATAACAAATTTCATAAGCTATGATATATTTGTAATGGGTAGGATCATATAACTATCAAATAAAAACAAATCTACTAAAACAACTACAAATATACATATGTACGTGTGTTTGTATTATTCTTAACATAGTTAAGCATGTAGAACATGTGACTTTGGGAAGGTACACATTTTTAATGACAAAATGCTTGATGTAATGGGCATTAGTGGTATTAATTTGGTGACTATTAGGATTGCATGAAACCTGAAAAATATCATGGTGATTTTAAGTCTGAAGAAGAAATAAATTTATGTTAGTAAGCTGAATGAACAGGGATTGGAAGTAAGGTTTAGTGTTGGTAAATGGAAATTAATCAATGGAAACCTGGTGATTGCTCATGATGATAAGCATAGGGCGTTATATATGGTGGAGGTACCTATTGAAGGACTAATCAACCCGGTTAAACAAGTCAAAGTTGGATTCGTTAAATCTGCTACTAAGAGAGCCCATTTTGCAAACATGAAGTCTGGAGCCAAGATTGTAGTTAAACGAAGTCATAAGTCTAAACCAAGCCGAGGATTTTATGATAGTGAGATCATGAGGCATATTCAATGTACAGACAAGAAATACCGTTGGATTTTGAAGATTAGGACTGAAAAATTCTCCCGTGAAAACTGTTTGTCAAATGTGAAGAGTGTTAATAATTCTTGGTCTATCTCTAGAGCTGGCTGATTGTGCAAACCAGTTGAGACTAAGGATGGATCGTCTGCAGAATTTGCCACAACTGAATGGGAGTTCAAGGGAGCTTCAACACGCCCTTTAAAGTAATTAATGAAGACGAACCACTACAGCTAGGAGATTTGGGTTGAAGTCTGAGCCTGTTCTTTGGATTTAAAGGCTTAGAGGATTTATGTTATTTGAATATTACTAGTAATACAGAATGACGGGGTTATTTTGTACTTGGATGACATACTAGAGTGTTTTTTAGGCTTGCAAGTAAGAGATTATTGGGGGTGAAGACTTTTAGGTTTTTGAATGGAATTATGGGTCTAACCCACTGAAGCTCTTTAAAAACCACATTTTATCCTTATATTTTAAGCTTACAAGAAAAAGACGTAGTTGTAGAGAATGGATGTAGGTCATTTTGACCGAACGATTATAATTTTCATGTCCTTATTGCTAGATACAAGTGCCTATGGTTGTGTGTATTTTGGTTCAAAACCGGTTTTTTTATGCTTTAAGGAGCCCGATCCGAATCATCAACCCGAAATCTTATTTGGATAACTGATTCCGTTTAGGTTCAGGTGCCCTGTTAAGATTTGAGACGCTCAAAATCAAATCCAAATGTTTGCAAGTTTCTAAACCCTAATTTCTCACTCATCTCCTAACCTAAAAAACTTTTCTTCACGAAACTGAAAACCCATATCAGGATCGAGATCCGTTATCCATAAAAAAATGTTCAATTTGGTGCATAACTGTATCCTTCAACAACCATGAGCTCTTTCTTCCGCATGCAATAGAGGTACAAGGGAGTGAAAATCCAAATTTCATAACCCACCTTTTCTCACGTCAATTGTTAGATATGCCAAAAATTTGATTGATGAAATGGAAATTTAGCTTGGATGTTTGTGTGATTGTATTTGGGTGTATGAGAACTTGATCAAAATTAGGGTTTTTTTAATATTGTTTTGACCTAGGAGCATGATTGGGCTTTTTTTTGTATTCGATTTATAGAATCAACTTGTTATATTGCCTTGATAGAAAAGAGGTTTGTTGATGTATTTTGTTGTTGGTTTTCTTGTTGTATTTGGATGCTGAATTGATGTTTTGGTGGGTGAAGGTTCAGATCCTAATTCGTCTGTGTTAGGCTTGCAAATGATAAAATTGGTATTACATTGATAAACCTGTTGATTTCATTATGTTGCTGAGAAACTAGAACTATTATCTTGTTAAAGAACACAATGTTCAGCTTTAATCTAGCTCGAGATTACCATCTGCAGTCCCTAAAATTGCAATGCTTTCAGGCCATTTATATCTGCCATTAACAGTTTGTGCATCTCCATATTTCTACTTTGATTTCCTTATGTAGCTATTACAGAATTTTCCTATGATTATTTGCCATTGGTTCTAGTGATGGAGAGTTGATGATATGTTGTACAGGTAGAACATTGTTATTTCAGTTGCTCTTATGGGTGCTCCTAAGCAGAAATGGACAGCTGAAGAAGAAGCAGCTTTGAAAGCTGGAGTTGTTAAGCATGGAGCTGGAAAATGGCGCACGATTCTTAAAGATCCAGAATTTAGCAGTGTCTTGTACCTGCGCTCTAATGTGGATCTTAAGGTTTTTAACTTTTCACTTTAAATAAATTGTCTCATAAACCGATTCTATGATTCATCTGGTTATCATCCGGAATTAGATATTTGTTCTTCCAGGAAACCTTTTGTTTGGATGGTATCATTTTTGTAAGTTTACTTGGAATCTTGGATCAGGACAAATGGAGGAACATGAGTGTAATGGCGAATGGATGGGGATCTAGGGAGAAGGCTAGGTTAGCCCTAAAAAGAGTGCAACATGCTTCTAAAGATGACAACTCTTTGGCGCAAACATCCGTTGATCATAGTGATGAAGATTCAGGTGATGCTAGGGCTCTTCCATCTTCTAGTGGCTCACCACAGATTGGTAGTTCCAAAAGATCTATTATGAGGTACACTATCACATGATTTATTTAATGCTATTGCTATTGTAACATGTGTACAGTTCTAATTATATACTTGATGCTTTTTGGATACATTGATAGTTGCATTGTAATATCTCAATAAACATTTTTTTTGCCTTCATTCATTATTTACAGGTTGGACAATCTCATAGTGGAGGCAATTAACAACTTGAAGGAGCCCGGTGGATCTAACAAAACCACTATAGGCACATACATTGAGGTACTGTATTCTCACATACGAATTACAATAAAAAGATAAAATCATTCTGTTTTTTTGTGAATTCTTTATCATGAGTTTATAACTTAAAAATGTTTATGCTTTTATCTGTTTTCCACACAAGAAAAACACCTTTCGGGTAAGCATTATTCGTCGCTCGTTATGCAGGAACAATATTGGGCGCCTCCAAATTTCAAGAGAATTTTGTCTATGAAGTTGAAATTTCTAACTCAAGTCGGCAAACTTGTCAAGGTATAAAGTGTGTTATCAAATGCCATTTCTCATCTCTTGATGTTTTCATTGGAAATATTTTATTGTGCGGCAGACGAAACGCAAATATAGAATTGCATCAGCAAACACAATAACTGACAACAAAAAAGCACCAACAACATTGCGTGTAGAGGGAAAACAGAAAGGTAGTTCTAGTGCTCCTAGGATTGACAAGGAGGAAATAAGTGTCCCTACAAGAAGTCAGATCGATTTAGAGCTACAAAAGATGAGGAGTATGACTCCACAGGAGGCGGCTGCAGCTGCTGCTCAGGCGGTGGCAGAGGCGGAAGCCGCCATAGCAGAAGCAGAAGAAGCAGCACGAGAGGCTGAGGCCGCTGAAGCTGATGCAGAAGCTGCTCAAGCTTTTGCTGAGGCTGCAATGAAGACACTTAAAGGGAGAACCACTCAAAGGCTGGTAAAACTACTTTATTTCATCGACATATCATAATGCCCCTTATGATCATATAACAATATCATTTCTTCTAAAAGAAATTTAATTTGACCCTTTAGAGATAAAAAATACATTTCAATTAACTTCTAATGGTGTAACTATTGAACCTGTTGCAGATGATTCGCGCTTGACAGACAAGAGCTTTGCAGTTGTAAATATCGTTGGAGGTTATAGTTTGTCAATCCAGAATTCTTTAACTGGGAAGTTAACATTTGGTCTGTTGGTTTTTCTACAAATATTGTTTGCTGTTGTTGGGTACAACACTACATGTTTTAATTTTACGAATCATAACGTATGACGACGCTTCTTTATACTCGTAAATTTGTTTAATTTTGCATCACAAGAATTAGCGAGTCTGGATTTACAATATTTAAAGGAAATTAACAGTTTAGGATTTACAATATGTATTCTTTACTTGATATGTATGGAATTTGCTTTTAATATGTCTCCAATAAATATGAGTAATTACAATAGAACAACATACCTTTCACTTTATGCCAAAGTCTTTTTTCCATTTGCATAATATCCTTAACCAGGTTTAATTACCTGTCTATTACACGCGGGATGTGGATAGTTAATTATTAAAATAATACAAAAACATAGATAAAACTAAATGTATTATATGGGTTTAAAAAGTAAAATTGATTAGTTGTTAATTGTTATTTATATAATACTAACATTAGTAAACACGTATATTACACGAGTTAAAAAATATAAAATATTAGTTATAATTGAAATTATGTATGAAAATTTGTCCATACAAGTTACATTGGTGTAGTTGGTTGTATTGAAGTGGTTGTGGTCGCGTTTGAATCGGTTCGGTTTGCGTTTGAATCGGTTCGGTTTGAGATGATTGTGTGATGGTTGTTGTTTTTGGGTTTGTTTGTGAGGCTTCTGGATGGGTTTGTTTTCTCCTATCGAGCTGACAATTCTATTTTAGATCTTAATTGTTTGAGATAGTTGTAAATTTTTTACATTTAAGAGAGTCGAATTTGGTATGAATTGTTTTGGCATGTCGATTGTAAATTTAAAGGTTTGAAAAGTTATTTTCTTTCTTTTTAAACCCCAACGGTTGAAAAACGACCATTTCACCGTTGCCCCGTGTTCAGAAAAAGGTGTTACTAATCAATGAGGCATTTTCGAGGTGAGTTACCGATTTCAAGATAGTGGTGTTAGTGATCGCTAACCCATTTTACTAACACTCGCCAACTTGTTTGCGAAATAGACTTCATCTGCCCTTAATGATGATATATAAGGTGATTATGTAACAAGCCTTAACTTATTCGTAGGCTTCTGGAATTTCCATCTCCTCGTGGCACCGTACACCCATTTATCTCTCTCTCTCTCTCTCTCTCTCTCTCTCTATACTCTTATATCCAACAAACACTATATTGTGCAAGTGTTTATGCGGTTTTACTGTTTGGTTTCCTATATTTCTACTTAAGACTAGTTAGCTTCATGTTTATCTAATAAATTGGAGGTTTAAAATACAGGTAATTCAACTCATGAGCTTGTTTTTGGAACAACTTTATTAGTTTGAATACAACACAATCTCGTGTTGGACAAAAACAACATCCTCGATCAATAGCATTTGATCTAGTCAAGCTAGCTCCGTTTCTAACATGATATCAGAGCAGTTAAACTAAATCAAATAGCGCGTCAATTGTGGATTTATGATTCAGGAGATGCAACCGCTTCTTCAACCTCAAGTTGACTATAGTTTCCTTTCTTCTTAAAGAGTTGTATATGATGGTGTTTGCAATAAAGCCTGCCTTCATGAGCAATGTAATTTGATGGGCTTATAGTGCATCCACCATGACAGCACTTGAAACAACTCCTGTGGTATGCAACCCCATCCACCTTAACCTACATTTTATTCACAGTAATATTATAGTTAGTATCCATTGTGACGCTATATTCGTCTCTAAAATGCTAGTGTTGTAACGAAATGAAATGGTAGCATGTTTACTCGCTCGATTGGGTAAACGATCTTGGTGCACCCGACGCATTTGTCCCTGGTTCCCTCGAAGAAACTTGAGAGTTTGCTCGCGTTTTGATTTGGCTATATAGAAAGCAATAGAGATTAACATCAAGTTGTCACGTTAGAAGATAAATGTGTCGCGAAAAGTTATGTAGATGGTGGGAAATATACCTCGTTACCAACAGGCTTTTCTGGCCTGTACTTTGGAGTTCCTAAATACAAGATATCATGTGTTACTTAAAAAATAATACATTTATATTTTTATAGTTTTTATAAATAACAACAACGGATTTTAATAAACCTTCAAAACTTTTTTCCAAGCTGCCGGTTCTCTTGAAGAGCTGATCAAAGTGAGGCCTGCAATAAACCACTCCGTCGAAAGAATTGAAGTTGCTAAGCTGCAAAATTTGGTAATTTGGTGAGAAAATTGAAAATTGAAAAACTCGTTATAAATTAGTTAATTTATTAATATAGGTATATAGAGGTCGGATCAAATAAAAAATGTGATTTTTTTTATAATAATATATGACCTTGAGGGTACGGTTGCAATGATGGCATCGGAAGCAGGCTTTGTGATAAACACGTTGATTAGCAACTAATTTATCAACCAAATACACAGTTTTATCACAAGCTGTGCATTTTTGGGTTGTACCTCCGAATCCGTTCATCTTTTTTTTTCTCGGGCGAGTTCTTTTTCTCTTGTTATTCAGGAAAACAACTAGAGAAAAAGAACCCGAGAAAACTCCTTAAATTCTTTTGTAATAGAATCTTGATTTTCATGTCCATTTTATAGAGTTGGAAATTTGTTGATGTTTGAGTTGGAGTAAATTAAGGGTAAGGGTGTTATTGACATCCATTCTTTGTTCCGATCTTCATGCGTTTCCTTTCTTCCGACTATATATTTTTTGAAAATTATGTCATCCATTAATTTTTGTTGAAAATATATAAAAATCTAAATCTTTACTAAAACATAGAATAGAAAATACTAAACTAGTTATCTACAACAACATAGCAATTCTGTGTATATTTAAGTCTATACATTATCATTTTAAATACAAAATAATGAAATTATAAACCATAGAAAAGTATGATCACTCGACCAGAATTTATATGAAATTTATGTATTTAAACCTTCATGTTATCAATTCAAAATGGCAGGGCTCGTAAGGATAGTTATACTCCCCTAACGAGTGGGGCGTGGAACACCTCCTCGCCCACGGGTGTGAGGAGGGTGTGGCTCTCAAGACGTGAGTTAGAAAAGTTATAAATTTATATAGCCAAAAGAAGCACAAACGGCAAAATCATGTTGTATATACATTCGTGTATCCTAATTTATTCTCAATTTCTAACTAAAATTTAGATATTTCATGCGTGAATTATCTTCGTTTCGAAAACAAAGAAGTCATCTTTGACGATTTCCCATTCCTTCCCTGCCGAGCCGCCTCTCCGAAGAGATAATAAATATTTAAATAACTCTTTCTAACAGCAAGTGGGCATTTGGTCTAGTGGTATGATTCTCGCTTCGGGTGCGAGAGGTCCCGAGTTCGATTCTCGGAATGCCCCTAAGGCTTTTTGGTGATATTCACAAAAAAGATTATTAATTTTATATGTATAATTATAGTTTTGAATTTATATAATAGAACATATTTTTGAAATATTTAAAATAATTTATTAACTTCTAAAATCATTATACAACTATGCTTACTTACATTTTATAATAAAAAACACTAAATTAATATTTGTACCTAAAATTTTTAAATTTGTTGAAAATGTTATGAATTATTTTTATAAAAGTGACTTGTCCACTCTTAAATTCATAAAAAGAAGTTTTAAAGAATCTCACTTAATGTTGATCTAAAAAAATTCACAGGTAAATATAATTAGACAATTTTAGATATCTTAATGTATAGAAAAATAAGTTAAATGGGATTCTGGTGTACTTTGTACAAGTCAAAAGATTCTAATATAGCAAAATTACATGGAGCAACTTTTTCTTAGAAATAAGTACCGGTTTTCATAATATTGGTATGATTACCGAGTTCAGTTCTCCGAATCATAACAAACCTTAAAGAGATTTACCCCTATGCGTTGCTAGTTTCGTACACTAGACTCTCGTGTGGTGCAAAACGCATCAACTCCTTCCGTGGAGTTGGTTAAATCCAATGGCCAGTAAGTTAAACTGCTATAATTTAAAAAACTGACTCCAGGCGGCCCTTCATCCTCCACAAGTTAAAGCCTCAAACTGTTGCAAGTTAAATGCAGCAATTCTACACAAGTATAGAACAAACTGAAAGACTATGGTCACCAAATCATATCTACTAGGTTACTAGGAGTGTAAACGAGCCAAACCGCTTGTGAGCTACTCAAGATTGGCTAGCTAAATATTCAAATCAACGAGATCGAACTCAATTGGAGCTCAATATATAAACTAGCTCAGACCCAAGCTTCACATACCTTGCATGACCAGGCTTCAAACAACTGTGTACTTATGTTTAGATTACAGTGTAACAGAAAAAAACTAAACAGAGACATTAAGTAGGGAGGCATTTGGTCTAGTGGTATGATTCTTGCTTTGGGTGCAAGGGGTCCCAAGTTTGATTTTCGGAATGACCTGTTTTTTTTGTAAAAAAAATGTACATATTTTTTTAGTTAAATTTTGAAGTGCCACTGTTTTGTTTAATTTATATTTATGAGGAAAATTCAACTCAAGACATTAAAAACAGATCTACCTACTAGAGTGATATTATATGCAATGCACATGTAAGCTGTATATCTGTGAAGATTCTGTTCACCAAATCAACTGTGTACATTTACTAATATGCATATATCATGACAAGATGCAACTTCATGACATTTATATGCAGCTACATTACCTGAATAAGCATATGTAACTTCACATGTTGTCGAAAGCAGCAACCGAAAAACCAATAAAAGCAATCACAAACCACATGTCAAGGTGCTTCTATCATCAAACCTGCTACACAAATATATAATGGAAGATGGTCTGATTCTTGCTGACCATTTAAACTACATAAATATACGCTCATAAATACACATGTCTTAGATATATGCTATTCTCTACAAGTGTGGACCATTCAAGTCCTTGTGTGAACCCACATACCAGAATCACAATACTCAAATAATTATAATTCAAGTACTTAAAAGTCAACAATGTGAACAACCAGTAATATTTCATGACTAAAAGCACAAATAAAAAATATATACGAGGGCAGTAAACAACAGGGCATTTGGTCTAGTGGTATGATTCTCGCTTTGGGTGCGAGAGGTCCCGAGTTCGATTCTCGGAATGCCCCTTTTATTTTGGTAAAATATACTCAATTTATATGAACTTATTTGACTGCTACTGTTTTTGGAATTTTATATTTTTCTACTTATATCAACTAAAGTCAATTCAAGACTCTTGGAAACAATCAAGCACATAAGATATTATATGCCACATACAGGTGCTGGTAAATCAGAAAAGATTCTGTCGGTAAATTCAAATCATGGGCAGATTACTTATATGCAGCATCATAAGCTGATGCAACTTTATTATCAGATAAGGCAAATGTAACCTTACTACTCTTTGTCCAGATTCTTAGTTGTAATAACATTACCAGATTCAGCAATCATTAGCCAGCATGTCAAGGTAATCCTGTAATGGAAATGCACAATTTTTGGTTCTCCAAGTTACCAACTGTCATTTGAACTACTTTACATGAACATATACCTTTGAGAATGATCAACATACTTATTCATCATTTCATCTATAAGTACTGCCTTTCGCTATCTTCTCTTTCGTGTTTTCAAACTTACAAATGTTTAACAAATGTTTTTTATTATTACAAGTTAAAGTTGACTGATACATACCTGAAACCACTGCTGGGTCAATCCAGGTTGGGTCAGCTGTTGATTGGAAGGAAAACAAATGGAGGGAAAGTATTCAAAAATATAGGAGATGAGTGGTTCCACGAAACCAGGGAGGGGGGTAATTGCTCTAGTTTTAGTATTAAGTAGTAGTGTTTTCTCTGTAATAGGTGTCTATGTTTTTGTTTATCAAAGTTAGGTTCGTATACCTTCTAATTGGAGACTAGCCCCTCTCGAATCGGGTCGACTATCCTGTAATTTCCTTGTTTCATCCAATTGAAAGTTTCAGTTCCTAACATTGACATACATCATGAAATGCAGAGGTCTGAATCTATAAATCTACCATCAACAAGATGCTAGGTTTTAACCAGGACTAGTAGTTACATGTAACAGCAAGTTCCATATTACTTGTAACTAGTAACTAGCAAACCATATGATAATGTAGTTTTCAACATATTACTTGGAACTAAGGCAAACTTTATGATAATGTTATTTTTTAACATATTACTTGGACCTAAAGCAAACCATATGATAATGTTATTTTTTAACATATTACTTGGACCTAAAGCAAACCATATGATAATGTCAGATTCAACATATTACTTGGAATTAAAGCAAACCAGCAACAGCCAACAGTTCAGGTCTAAAAAGCACAAATAAAAATAAAAATAAGATGGTAGTTGACAACAGGGCATTTGGTCTAGTGGTATGATTCTCGCTTTGGGTGCGAGAGGTCCCGAGTTCGTTTCTCGGAATGCCCCGGTTTTTAAACAATCTACTCATTTTATATGTGCTTTTAGAAGTATTGTTATCAACTAAAATCAACTATTACTTTTTGGAAACGAAACTACCTGTTAAAGCCATCTCATATGCTACAAACATGTGCTTCAGAATCTGAAAAGATTGACAAGCATATGCAACCTCACTACCAAATTAGGTTAAATGTAACTTCATTAAGTTTTCCCAAGATTCTTATACATCAAGATGGTGAAAAGATGGCAACTGCACTATCAGAATTAGCAAGCATAAACCAACACTTCTGGCTAAAACAGTTACCAAAGCTAAAAAAACAGATCAAACCAGAAGACGGTAAGATGCTTGTTGAGTGCATCTGGGCATGATATCTGGATTCTGGATTATAAGTTATACACACAAACAAAATTGATTTTACCCTCAAGTTATTAATTATTTATTTCAAAATAATCAAAATTATTAAAGGTGATGCTAGACGCTGTTGTTATTGAAGTTTGCGGGTTGGTGTTAGATTTTTCTTCTCTTTTAAGTAAAGTTGCCAGAATTAAGTAGAACCATAAACATAAAATTCTAGCTATCCACCCATCATGGCCAAGTAGTTTCTCATATTTGATGTGATTCTAAAGCGGCCGTAGAAGGCAAAAAAAGTAGTTTTGATGTCCCACTGGAAATGAAATCCATATTGAGATTGATCAAGAAGCCTATTCAGAAAGGGTGTCACCTTAATCATGAGTAGAGCTAGAGGATAATCACTCATATATGATAAAAAAATTGGTGTATTAAGGATCTTGCTGTTGATTGTACCAAGGTTTGTAATAAGGTTTTCATGGTCTTACTATTCTTAAAGTAACTATGCTGTCAGAAGAAGTATATGGATTGCTCCTCGCACTTGTTTTTAAATTTAGTCTTTAATGAAGTATGGATGTCTATAAACAAACCAAACTACTATGGTGACTTACACATACTAGCTAATATGCAGATCAGTCAAACATCTGCCCAGAATATGAAATACTTCACTATTAGAAATAGACATATCACATACCTCCATACGAGCTTTGAAAGTTTCAAAATTCAAATAAGCAAACTGGGCAGAAATTCTACACCTGTATATAGCATAAAAGTCCAAAAATAAAGGTAAAAGCACCTCAAAATCACTCATCTTACGTACTTTGAAGAATGTAATGCTAGTAAACTCATAATAAAGCATGGTGATCACAAATAAAAACAGGCACATAAAGCAAGTGGGCATTTGGTCTAGTGGTATGATTCTCGCTTTGGGTGCGAGAGGTCCCGAGTTCGATTCTCGGAATGCCCCATTACTTTTGTAAAATTTACTCATTTTATATTAACATTTTTACTGCTACAAATTTTAGTATTTTATAATCTACTACTTCTATCAACTAAAGTCAATTCATGACTCCTGGAAGCAATCAAACACGTAAGCGGTCTTGAATGCCACAAACATGGGTTTGCAATTCAGTAATTAATCTATCAACAAAGTCAACTACTGGGTAAATAATTCTTTCTGCTCCAAGAACAGAGGATTGTGTCGGTTGTAAGAGATGTGAATCCGCCTGCCCAACAGAACTATATGCAAGAATCAGGACCAGATGTTTCATGACAAGTATGTGCATCGTCATTACGAGTTAGGCAAATATACCTTACTCTTCTGTTCCCTAATTTTTAGGCCCCAAGTTGCAACAACATTACCAGATTCAACAAATAAAAGCCAGCATTTCAATGCAATTCTGTTACGATACTTGCAGAAAGTATTAAAAGAGAAAAAGAGTATGATTCTTTTTGAAAATGCCCAATTCCTAGATTACAAATTAGAGATTATCATTTGAACTGCTTTACATGTGTGTATACCTTCATAAATAAATGTATGATACTATGATCAATATATTTAATCCTTTATAAGTGCTGCCTCTTTGCTATCTTCTCTTAGTGTTTACAAAAGTTGGTCAGATGAAACCTCAAATTTGAATAATAAAAGAAAGACGACGAAGTTTTAGCAAGTCTCTTTTATTATTAGCAAGCCAAAGTTGATGTATAGCCTGGAACACAGGTCTGAATCTATCAATATACCATTACCAAAATACAAGGTCTTGATTAGGACCAGACGTTACAGGAAACAACAGGCTCCGTATTACTTGAAGCAAAAACAAACCATATGATAATATGTCAGTTTTCAACAACGAGAAGAATGCACTTGTCAAGTAGAATTAGTATGAACATAGAGAGAAGAAATATTTCCGGGTTCTTGTATTAATCAACATATTAGCATACAATACTAAAAATGTACAAAGTTTACAACACCATAAATAGTTCATGTATAAAAAAACAAATAAAAAATAAAACTTTGAGAGAAATTAACAACAGGGCATTTGGTCTAGTGGTATGATTCTCGCTTTGGGTGCGAGAGGTCCCGAGTTCGATTCTCGGAACGCCCCTTTTTGACAAAATCAACTCATTTTACATGAAATTTTAATTGGTACTATTTTGTTGAAAAATGGCATCCTGTTTGAATCTAGAATTAAAGTCAATTAAAGACTTTTAAAACAGATCTACCTACCAAAGTAATGGTATATGCCAAATAAGATTCTTAGCCAATAATTCACCTCATGGGTGTGGCAGTCTATATTAGGCACTGAGTTTATCCAAAGACATTAAGGTAATCCTATTTTCAAAAGCAGAAAATAAGTTAGATGTTCTCTAACAATCAAAACATCTGAAATACAAGTTACACACTATCATTTAAACTACCAAACATGTAATCATGTATTTACATATACATTCACAAAAGAAAATCAGTGTTTATGATATTCAATCCACTGCCCAGAAATTGCCGGAATGCTACTTTCTCTTTGGTTTTATGACTATTTTCACAAGTGAAATCTTATACTTCAGAAATGATAATACTTTATATATATGTTCTACATTTGTTTTTAATCGCAAATCAGAGTTGAGTAGAAAAGCATGGAACCAGTGGCGAAGCTTAATAGGGGCCGGGGGGGCCGCCGCCCCCCCTATTTTTTCGTCCGTAGTGTTAAATTTTAGCCCGATAGTGTAAATTTTTGGCCCGATAGTGTAAATTTTTATATAAATATCGAGTTCGCCCCCCCCTCCCCTAAAAAAATAATTT
>BJCM01167313.1:0-13413 GCA_018326385.1 Flaveria bidentis | reverse complement strand
CTTGACAGTTTACAAGATTCCACGTTTACAAGATTATACGATTAGCTAAGTGTACTTGGATTAACCAAGCAGGCTTGTCAGGCCCATAGATCTATGACGTCGTCATGCTAGCAATAGTTAATGATTGCACATATAATAGTCAATACATGGTAATTACTAAAGTTCAACTAACCACAACAAACAAGTGAATTTCCAAAGTGTTTAGAAGAATCAAACGATTTTACAAATGCAACGGTTATAAGGTAACATGTTTCACCCCAACGTGTAAAAATATAAAAAAGGGGTATAGAAATACTCACATAATCAATAAATATATGATGGATGATTAATATGAATATTATTAGGAGTCATTTCAACGTAAATTGTCACAAGACACCTAAATATATAATTACAAGATTTAAGTTTAATAACAAGTTTAACGAATTAACGAGATTTAGGGTCTTAAGTGGATTTTGGGCTTTGTCAAATAATTATATTTTAACAAATGGAACCAGTTATGTTTCTTTGGGATCAATATATTTATAATTTATATAAAAAAATGAAATAAAAACAACATTTATAATAATTTGTAAGATTTATAAAGTTTAAATAAAGTTTTATAAAATAAGCACGATTTGCACAATAATTGAAAGGCAATGTTTGAAATAATAATATATGTACATTAAGCTAGTATTTAAAATCTAATTTTTATAAGAATAAGCTAACTATAACATTAACTTTAAAATATTAAATAAAAATACAAAGGTATTTATTTATATTATTATTATTTTTTTATAAATAAATTACAGAAAATAATCAAGTGATTATAAAATACACAAAGTTTATATAAAAATGATCTTTTATGTGAGGCTCTCCGGGTTTGAACCGAAAACCTCCTGTTTGAGTGGGTGAGTGGGTAACCAGTGAACCAAGGCCATGGCCGCGGTTTAACTTGGTTCCCAAATCTTAAAAACACCAGATGCAAACCACACCCAAATCACATGAACCCTAGGTTCAATTGATCCCAAATTGAAGCATTAATCGATTCCATGGACATTGTTAACCATGGGGCTTTTGTTCTCCATGTTTAAACGAGTGTATATATGTAAAAAATTACCCGGTTGGAAGTGGATTCGAGATGAACACGACGAAGAACAAGCCGCGACTATGTCGTGAATGGTTCAGGTTGCAAACGAGAACGTAAATCAAATTCACTTTGCAGAAAGCTTCCAATGGTGAAAAAGATCAAAACCCCTCTATCAATTCTGATTCTTGAACACCAAAGGATAGTGCTCGACTAGTTGCAGGTTTGTGACGAAAAAGGATGATCAAATTTGGTGTTTTGAGTCGTTTTAGGTGCAATTGAGTGTTGTATTCGATTATAGATTGATAGATGATCGATTAGGTTAGTTTAATTAGGTTATTATTAGGTTTTAATTGTCAAATGGTTGATGACTAATGACCGACGGTTACTTGAGCTTGAATGCTCCTGTAACCGGTGTTAGATCTTTAATATAATACCCCAATCGGTTCGAATCACGCCAACAAATCGATTGGAAACAATTTTAGTTCATTATTCGAAGTTAGTAAAGGGTTAAACGGCCGCCGGAGCTCGCTGGAATACTCGCCGGTTTTGCGGGTTAAGAGGAAAAGTTAGGTTTGATTTTTAAGAGTTTACATAAATGGTCCTTGTAGTTTTTAATCTTATTATTTTATGCCCAAAATTTAATGTTTGAAGTTTCCTGATTAACAAAAAGACCCCTTGAACTTAGTCAACTTTGAGTTTTTATATAATTTAACTTTTAAATTTTACAATCTATTATTATTATTATTACTAATATTATTATTGTTATCATTCTATTTTTTTATTAACATTATTATTACTCTTATCTATTTCTTTATCATTTTTACAATTATTATTAGTATTATTATTATACTTATTATTATTACCATTATTATTATTATTATTATTATTATTATTATTATTATTATTATTATTATTATTATTATTATTATTGTACAATTTAATATTTTAATTATTAACTTTCATAATTTAAAATTCAATGCCAACTAAGAAATTAACATAGATAACCCATAAATTTCATAAATGCCAACAATAACCCTTACAAGAATTTAACGATGCTAACCTATAAATAACCCTAAAATACATAATATTACACTACCCAAGTGAAAACCCGTCGTTCAACCACCGGCAATGGCGGTGATGAACCACCAAAGGTTTGTAAGGACATGCAACCACAAATAAAAAAGAGCGACACATGCCACCAAAACTGCAAGAGCATACGCAGGTGAAAGGTCGCCAGACAATAACCAACGCTTGCAGCGACTAACCACCAGCCATTTCTCTCTCTCTCTACACGAAACCATGAGTATCACCAACAACCGGAGCCCCATGAACACTGAACAGGCAAACCAATTTTAGGTCGGCAACCACCGTAACAATATAATCACAACCCTTAACAAAAACTACCGGTAGACAAAACGGTTGTCGTTTAGCGGGCCGGCCATATAGACAGCATTCAAAGCTCACCGTTGGTGGAACTAAAGATCGAGGTAGGCGGCAGTGGCGGTAGAAAGAATGGTTGCCATCGACACAACATGCGCCACCTAAGGTGTAATGGAGACACCACTGATAGCGTCATTGCCTTTGCCAACAACAATAGCCGGAATGCCGCCACCCAAGGACACCACCATCTGTACCCACACACATACTCCATCTCTAAAACATAACTATTTAAAAAAAATAAAAGGGTAAAAATGCAAACCTTTGAATTTTTAGTGATCAAATCACAAACCAAAAGAAAACAACTACTAATGAAGTTGTTATTTTCATATATAGATAAATTCTATGTTTGGAATTACTATCACAGATTGAATTATTTAGTTATTTTAAATTAAATACATCATATCATTGTTGTTTTATTGTGTAATATCGTGAATTGTAAGCCTATATAAAAAGTCATCAGAATTTAAAACAAGTATTATATTTTTTGCATTCCAATGAATTTCTATTGTACATTACCAAATATTGATTGTGCTCGTCAAGAGGATTACTTGTTACCAGTAATTTGCACTTTATACCATGAAACTCTTTGATATCCTCGTGTTTAGTTCTTGAAAACATTCCAAATTTGCTTTGATAACTCCAAACATTTTTCTAAAGCAAGCCTTTGACAACCAAAATCTAAAGTGAAACGTAACTTCATCATATTTTGGTTATCTACAAAATAATCTTCTAATAGGACCTTGAGAGCTTTTTCATGATCACATAATATGTACTTCTCTAACTTAGTTGTAATGTTTTTAACTTCAATTGTCGACAATATTGGTGAGAAATCGTAACTATTTGAAATGCTTTCACTCAATCCAAACAAATCGTGTGGAAGAATTAGTTTAAGATTTATTGTGTTGAAAAACAAAACGTTTGAAAACACGTTTATGAGAAAATATAGATTTGTATTTGAGATTGGTGCAAAAAATGGAATGAAAATAAGTATATTACATTTAATTATTTCTTTAAATAATCAACTATCCATTGGACATTTAACAACAGGAAAAAAATTTAAACGTTACTCGTGTTGTAGGAGTCGAAAACACCACCTGATTTTGGCAAGCTAATCTAGTGACGACGGTGTTGCCAATCGACCAAGATACTCGAGATGACTTTAAGAGGGTGCCCCGAGTACCTTTACTGTCTCTAGATGACAACATGACAAATAAAACCAATTTAGCTATTTTTAAAAGCATCTAAAATCACAAAACTCACAAGATAAACTTGAGTAAAGATTCTTCTATTTCCATATCATCATCTTTTAGATTTAATTTTTGAATTTGGAAAATTTATTATAATAATTTTAACATCATATTATTAAATAACAAGAAGCTAGATCACCTTAGTCTTCAAGTCATTCCCCTTGTTCAAGCTTTCAGTCAATTGCTTCCATGGATGATGTTTCAAGCTCTTCTTTCCCCGTTCGCCACAAGAATTTCTCTGTCAATATAAAGGTTATTTGTCTCTCTACCTTCGTAAGATCTTTGTTCATTGTATCAATTTGTGCTTGAAATCCCTCTTTTGATCGACTGAATGTGTGCTTAATGGAGTTGGATATACTCAATTTCTACATAGAAATGTTGAATGATTCATTTGGGTTTATGGGTTTTCATCTCTTGTTAATAAAGACATAAAATTTTTTGATCGTTCGTTGATATGGATGACCATTTTCGCTTGTGCCCACCAACTGTTTGTTTAATTGTCTCTACTGTAATTCGTGATGAAAAATTAGATGGCTATAAGTTGAAGATTCTGTTTGTAGCATTTGGGTTTGCAGAAGATCAGTTTGATGTTGTGAAATCCACTATCAAGATTGAACTTCAATAACTAGACTCCTTGTGTTCTCAATTTCGATATGCATTTGAAGGCTTTTCTTAGATTGATTACTCGCAGAACTTCATGAATTCTTATGAAAAGAGTTCTCAAAAGTACATTTTATGATACAATCCTTGTCCCTTTCTATATGATAGAAAAGAATCCTGTTGATACTGGATCGATCTAATCCCAAATTTGTCTATGAAGAGCGGATCTGGTTGTATTAGTATCTATAATTGATTTCTTTTGTGTGATGCTAAATGATAGGACCTCGTTGGTTAGTTCTGTAAGATCTTGTGTATTGGAATCCATGGTTATGGAGCTGAATCTATTAGTATGGAACATTATCTTTTTCAAGTGAAATCCCTAGTATATGAAAGAGTGAAAAAGTGCTTTTGTTGTTGTGGAATAAGAAACATGACTTTGACTTGTGAAGAAAACTACAACATATAAACATATCAGTGTTACGTTAGCAATGAAATGTGTATCCTTTTTCTTGAAGAAAAAGGTCGAAGTGCTATATTGTGTTTTGCTTTTGCACAGTAACTATTCTGCATATTTTACTAGTTGATCATAATAGCTAACAATTATCTTGGCAGGAAAATAAATTTGATATTGTCATTTGTAGCTATGATGATCAGTTCTTGGTGAGTTCTTGCTTCTTTCGCCTTTTGCGTCCATTCAAAATGATCTTGTTGGATGTATATGTTAGTTTTTCAACACTGCAGGTTGTTGCTACTCAAATTGGGACTATGGGTACCATGATGCATGCAAGGTAGTATAAAGTCGGTTTTAAATCTTGATTCTTACAACTGATTTTTTGTATGCTTGTATATCAGGCTATTGATCCTCCAAGAATCAAGATTCTATACTGCAATTTTGAATAAATTCTTTTCTCCTTTTAACAGGAAGGAGGAAGGGATGTTAAATAATCCAACTTATAACGTATCTGTTATATTTGGAAAACGAGATGAGGTAAGCTGTCTTATGAAGTCAATACTACTGAGGCTCTCTCTTTTTCGTCGTATTTATTTTGATCACTGACACGTTTGCAGCCGATGCTAGTGGCGTGTGCTCGCCAGCTTATCGAACATATAAGGTCTGTTTCTGTACATATCTAAAAAAAGCATACCAGCGTCGTTATTATGTTTGGTTAACCACTTTTGGCTTGTTTTCAGTAACTCTGGTTCTTCAAAACCCTTGACACTCTCACTTGGTCTCAAGGATCATTCTATGGTAGTTATCTGATTCTGGTTACAAAGTAGATTTCTTTTAGCGGAAAACTTTAAGATTAGTAATTAGAATCTGTTGATTGATTCTTCAGGAGATACTTAAGGGAATTGTTTCTGCTGTTATTGAGAACCGATTGTGGTAAACGATTGCAACCTATTTAAAGGATACTCAAGATTGGTTTTCATCGACATTCAAAGATAGATGTTACACATAGGTGGGAAAATGATGCGATTCCTATAATCTGTGTTTTGTGATTATATGTAAGTTGATTCTTGAAATGATTTTGTACAACTGAATATGATGATGTTTGGAGCAAATCGCTTGGATTCAAGAACCATTTATCTGGATTATCAAAGTATGTTTTTTTCCCATTAAAATTTTAAACACAGTGTTCATTAGCAGTAGATCTTCAACTTCCACAAGAACTAGACAATCTATTAAAACTTGGGGGAAATTCATCTAACTAATATGATGTATATTAAGAATTGCTACTCACAATTTCCTGTGTTCCCCTTCAATGAAGATGGAATGTACTAGAAATTGAGGTAAACAAATAAAATGAATAGACCTATTTTTTTTATGTAGAACAGATTTGTAGTAATGTGGACCACGATTTCTAGCGCTTTTCAAAAACATTTGCTTGCAATTTGTGGATAGGTCAAAGAGTACGCCCACTAGGTAAAACAGTACGTATGCTAAAGCCTTCATACTATTACTAAAGTACGCTGAACACATCTAATCTTGCTTGAAAGCGGAGTGGAATCAATAAACTTGTATGCCTTGAATCTAGCTTGTTATTTTTGCACTTATCTTAGGAGATAGTAAGCAAGACCTGATATGTTAATTTCTTATTTTAATAAATTTAGACAAAGTCTTATTGCGTTTTGGAAGTGTGACACTTGGATGTTTTTTGAACAATTCTTAGGTTTTCCATGATAAATATTGTAGCTGAATCCGGTTTTGCTCCTTAAGGTTTGACAAAAACAACCATTTACTTCAAAAAATTAAAAACATCAATTTATCTTTATTATTTTTATAAGTTGTTTTAATGTTGGCATAAAAATTTTATTAGTTATTTCAACTTGAATCCAAAACAATAAAACTTTTGGATTAAACTCAAAACAAATAAGGAAACTTTACGATTGAAATTATTATTTTTAAACTTTTGAAGGAAAATACTTACTTTTATAAAAAATCTAGAGGTTTGATTGAAATTAACTCTAACTCTCAATCTTTGGTTGTGACACATAGTATTTAACCAGTAGGATGTCCTCTTGGGACATGTGACACATAGATAAGATGTAAACAAGCCCGAACCTTTGTTGTAACCGGATAAAACATCATTATTGCTCAGATTATTATTATAAACTAAAACAGAAAGTATTCACATACTTTTGTTGTTAAAAATATGATATTGTGATGATGAGATATGAAGTACCTTCACATCTCTATGAATATGACCTTGAGAAAGACGATAAACGAACGGTTTGGAATGTTTATCAAGCTCATGGTAATGCCAACCAATTCAAATTAAACAAAACATTAGTTACCCTTCACCTATACAAGACACAATATGTATACATCAAATGTGACTATAATATGTTGGATTCATTGATTGAGAACAAAAACAGGCATACCGGATCATTGTTACATTTTTCCAAATCAAGAGCCTTGTATGCAACTACATCGTTTAATGGAACACAGAGTGCGCAATACATTGAGGCACACGCAAGTTTGGTTATAAAGATCAAAACTGTGTGGCTAAACGCGTTAAGAAGTCACAAACCTGCAACATTAGGAACCCAATTTCGTCAACAACGTGAATGGAAGATGGTTATGATTAGTTTTGTAGCTAACAGGCTATAATTCGCATAGCATTGTAGAAGAAACAAATTTTCAAACATGTAAATTACAACAGGATACGCTCATTGAAATCATTAAAGAGAAATTATAAACGTATGGAGACATTATCATGGCAAAAGGAGCAAATTCATCCAACCTTAAAGTTAAATAGCATCATATCGATGGTAATGTGTCTTATGTCTGTCCAAAAGGTTTGGGTCAAATCCTATAGGAATGAGTCGTTCTTAAATATATATGTAGGAATGTTGAAAAAAACTAATTTTTGTCTAATAAAGTTAAGAAATGTATTTGGCTACCTCTAAACCTGGTAAAACAAACGTCGATTGAACTCATCTCGGCAGAGTTGGAACCGGCTTGTCAGCTCATGTATTGTATTCTCTTGAACTAGATATTAATCATTACGTTTAGATTTTTTTTAAATAGGATGTTTTAACATGTATGATGCATTGGTAAAAAATTATGTCTAACTTATTACAGAGTTACTTCTACAAAGACATGTGTTAAAGGGCAATTTATTTTATTATGTGTCTAAACATTGCAAGGTTACAACTTGTTACGGGTTTTTATGCACAAATTTATATTGTGCATCAAAACATGTACAAAAGCGAGTCCAAGTTTATTGATTTGATGCATCACTGAATGTGTTTTGACATACACAACACATTTACAATTCTAAAAGCTAGCGTATTTTTATAATGAAACAATATTTTTCTAATTATATATATATATATATATATATATATATATATATATAATGTTAAATGATCAACTAATCACATAGTTAAAACATAAATGCAATCTTTTATCTACTTTTAATCGATATATGAATATAAGTGATTTCTAAATTTAAATAAAAAAGAAACCTCATGTTTGAGTAAACCTATAGTAGAAGGCAATTGTGGATTAATTATTATTATGTATTTTGTTATTTATTTTAACAAATAAATACCAAACATGAACTCTTAAACATGTGAAACTATAAAATATAATAGCTTTCTAACAGCACGACGCAAAATTTGGAATATTTTGTTTATTATTCTAATACATAAAAAGATTTTCCTTCTAGAGGGTCCGCTATCGCTTTATTTTTAAGTGCTTTGGACATTTGAAGTCATATGAAGTATATACTATGTTATGTTAAATGATTTTAAAATATTTAAGATATATAATTGAGATTATTTTATTGCCATAAAATAGTCTGTTTTTCCTCTCTATATATTGTACTGTATGTGTAGAATAAATTGATCAATTTTCCCCTCTACTTCTATCTTATTTAAGTTATTTTTATGTACTTTGTAATTATTTAACAAATTAATACCAAACATTAACACTCAAACATGTAAAACTATAAAATATAATAGCTTTCCATCACAGCGGCGCAAATTTTGGAATTTTTTGTTTATTTTGGTGATACTTAAAAGATTTTCCTTCTAGAGGGTCGACTCTCTTTATTGTAAGTGCTTTTTGAAGTCATATATAAGAAATATAGGATGTTATTTAAAAAAAATGTTATATATTTTTTGAGATTTTAATTCCGAGCTACTTTATTGCCATAAAATATTCATATATTATATGATTTGGATTCGGTTTTCTTGATTTGGTTCATTTGTAACCACTTTTATGTATTTGGATCATATGAAAAAAATATTAGAAAATCCACAAGTACTATTTTTTATGCAAAATAAAATATATGTGTTTTTTTAATTGCAATAATTCTCTAATTTGCTTGTTTGTATGATTACAAATTCTAAGTACACGATAAACGTTAAAACACATGCATGAAAATATATTTTAAGAAATAAAGGTTACAATCTTATTTCAAATTAACGACCTAGAAAAATAGATAAGATGTTGAACCCATGCGATGTGGCGCGATTACGAACTTCGTTACACGCGTTGCGACGGTGATGTTAATGTGTTTTAATACATAATGCGATCGACACATAGAGAAAAAAAAGATTATGACTCGCATGTCGCGGCGCTAACATGAGTTAACATTGAAAGAAAATATTGGAAGTAACCAAAAAAACAAAGATAATTAAAGAAGAATTAAAAAAGAATAAAACACATTTTGTCACCTGTGAAGTTAAAGCCGCTTCATCGAGTTCAACTGAAGTGTAAGTTTACCTATAGGCTAAAGACCAAGTTATGTTCTTAATTTGCAAATAATTATATTTGATAAAAATGAATAAGAAATGTGAAAAGATAAAGAAATACATGTATGTCTCTATATTCGAACTCTATTCGTGAGTTTAAGAGAAGAAAGAACAAATCAAATGGTTTAATAAGCAACATGTGATTTGATGTTGCAAAAAACTGTATGTGACAATAGTTTAGATTTAACAAAAAATTGAAAAAAAAACTCACCGATAAAATACTTACTCATCGTACTTTACTCCCCCCACAACTTTAGCTTTTGACATTTTCACCCTTAACTTCTTTAAAAACTTGATAAAATGTCAATTTAACCCCCTCAAGTAAAGCTCCGGGTTTACTCATGTACAATATAAATTCGAGTCCGTGTATATTGTAATCATAAATGACGGGTCAAATATATAATTTTTAATTTTATATACGCTTTTATATTGTTTACATTCCGACATACTTCTACGTTTTGACATAGTTTTGTTCAGAGATTAGTTGAGTAAAATATAAAATGTTTTCGTGTTTATATTAATGTATACTTAGGGTTGGTCTATGTTTCGACGTAAGTATTGTTTGGAAACACGGTGGATCAAATATAATACGGTTTTATTTACTCTACGTTTCGACGTAAATTTAGTTCGAAAACAAGTCGGAGTGATTGTAAGTCCATATTTGACGTAATTCTTGCTTGGAAAAAATCGGATCAAATATGATATGTTTTCATTCAACAATTTAAATTCGAATCATTTTACTATTGACATAAATTTAATTTAGAAACGAATTGACTCAATTGTAATCTACACGTTATCACCCTAAGTATGATGACACGACAATGCAGGACGGGTAAAATACCTTGTTTTTCTTAAATTGTAAAATATTTAATATATTATTTCACTACTTTTTTCCAACAGGATCTGTGGATGGGCATAAATCTTGGAAGCAAATCAGGAAAAAAGTAGAAATGTCTCTTCTAACATACGAATATTTGTTTTTTAGGAAATTATTTGTGATTGTCAAATTAAACCTTTTTTTGGTGTGAATGTTTATATGTGTGCGTATACGCACGCATGCATTCAAGCATGTATGTATCGTTCTTATTTGAATCACAAACATGTTAAATATAACTCGTAAGTCTACATTATTTGCTTAAAAGGGTACTCGGGGCACCCTTAGCAAATTACCAACGGTTCAAGCAAGGTCTAAGGGTAGGTGGTTCCGAGTGGTAATAGCAGACAAAATACCATTAAAAATTTTGGGTAAAAATGATAATATGGGTAGTTGGCCGGGTTGCGTCCGTATCAATTTGGATAATTTTGAGTATATTTAAGTAAAATTGAGGTGCTATTTAATTATTAGTTTTAAGGTTGTGTCACCGAGTACACTAAAAAATCTAAATGAGACGTTCTCGTGATAAGTTGTATCTCTTTTATTAAAAGTTTGAGGTTAAAAAAAATATTCTTTAGTATTATGGTAACATTAGACTGGATCCTTTTGTTCACGCAATTTGTGTCTGTTTATTTAATTAGGCATATTAACAAAGTGTGTTATGGTCCTAAATATGTTTGGTTTACGGCTTAATAGTTTTGATTTATTATAGACAGACGAACGATAATGTGAAATGATAATTAATAAGTGAACGAATTTTAAAGATTAGAAAGAGATGTGAAAGGGAGTTTTATATACAAATGAAATTAAAAAAAGTTAAGAAAGTTATTTATTTTATTTATGATTAATAATACTAATCTGATCACATCTCCGACACAAAATCTTGATCTTGAGAATTTTTATATTTATTTAGTCAAATTAGATTTTCATAATCCAAATTTTATATCGAAAGTTTAGTTTATAACACTTTTATTTTATTTTTTTAGCTAATAACAATCTCATTCACATAATCAATATAGATTTACATTTGAATTTCTCGATTTCGCTCACAAGTATGATAGAGGCGACCACTAAGTGGGAAAATGTCTTCTTTGTGAGCATAATCAAGTAAAAATCAAATGTAAATCAAGTGTAATATACGATGATTACACAAGTTAGATTGTCTTTATTAACAAAAATAAAATGTAAAACTGTTATTAATCAAATTAACATGGTGGATTATTGTCTTTATTTTATCTAGTTTGAAAATTGTTAAATGTACCACTAAATACAACTCGACATATATTTGTTGCACCACGATTTACAATTAAGGGTGTAAGGACATTCATGTCATGAGTGTCCTACCATATCTCATCATATCATAAAATTTTAAAAGGACACTTATGTTATTTCATGTCATAATTTTATTTTTTAAAACAATATTTTCATAAAATTTTAAAAAATACAACCTAAAAAAACTACTCTAAAATGAAAACAACATATACGTAAAAACTCAAACTAAAAATCTATAATTAAAGTCCTAACCACGTGGTAGGACAATTTATCATTTGCGTTCTAGGACAATTTATCATTTGCGTTCTAGGACAATTTTTAATACCGCCTTGGGAACATCATCATTTGGTTTTAGGAAAATCTCTATGTCATGATCTAGTGTCTCCCGAAGAAAAGCTTTTTGTTGTAAGTCTAGCATAGCAAATTTCTTTTCGGCTTATTTCCTACGAAGAGATTCTCGTTGAGTTCTTCGCTCCATTTCTTTCTCCCTCATTGTTTTGTAATTGATTATGGCCTCATTCAAAGTTGTTTTGCCCGAAGACTCCACCACTTTACTCCCTTTACATCTCGGCTGATCGGTGCCGCGTTTTCATTGAGGTCAGGGAGGGGGACTTGTAACGGGCTCATTTGAGCTTACGTATTGACCCAATTTTGAAGCTTTATGGGTTGTTTAGCAGCCTTTTAATTAGTCTCTTAATGGTTCAGATATTTGAATGGTTCAACACTTAATGGTTCAGACTTTTTTGTTTTGCAAGCACATATCTGAATGGTTCAAACATTGCCTCTGAATGGTTAAGCATTCTACTAGTGTTGAATGGTTAAGAGGTCTAATGCTGAATGGTTAAGATCTTTTATCTGAATTGATCAGACATTTGCATTTGAATACTTAAAAGATATACTAGCTCTTAATGATTCAGAGTTCAGACCTTTTAATGGTCCAACACTTAATGGTTCAGATCTCTTAATAGTTCAGCACTTAATCATTCAGAAGTTACCAAATAACCTCTTAGTCCTCTTTGTTGCTTGAGTACCAAACTTCTAGTCATAACCTTGTCTGGCTACCATTTAGCATGGTTTTTTACAACCTTTCATGTTTTTGAGGCTTGTAAAACTTTTTTTCTTGTAAACCTTTTTGTATTCCTTTAATGCCTTAAGGATGATATTATCCTTGTTGCTTCCACTCGACAATGTCACACCCCCGCTAAGAGCGGAAACACGGGGATGTAACGAGACGGGAATCGTCATAACACATGGTAAGCAAATAGAGATGCAATATAATAAATGATGACAAACGTGTCATGACAACACCCGACAACACCCGACAACAAGGGGACTTGTGTCGTGTTTAGTCAATATTCACGACAACATAGCCATAAGCATAAACATGATAAATGATCACATAAGCAAAGATGTAAACATTGTAATGTTTTTCCCACAACCCGGGAACAAGTGTCAAAAGTATAATGTTGTTTACAAACAGACTACAACAATTGTTTCCAAAATGTATGTTTAGTCTCAAAAATGCATCCTAGGGTCTCCACTAAGGCAACACACCTAAATCTTCAGTTAGCATTATCACCTGAAAAGATATGCTCAAAATAGTCAACAAAATTGTTGGTGAGCTCGCAGGTTTAAATTGTAAATAAGTA
>BJCM01167311.1:0-10855 GCA_018326385.1 Flaveria bidentis | reverse complement strand
GTTCAGTCGCCCGAATGAGCAACCCTAACCTATAAATACCACCTAATTCGTGGAAAAACATAAGCATTCGACCCACTTCGACTCCAGACGTACCCTAGCCGTCCAGAAGCCTCTAAGTTCGTACTCCAAGTTCATAGAACGTTATAGATCGATTCCTAATCGATTCTTGACGTTAGATTCAATTCATTATTGTATCTACGTGCGTTCTCACTGATTGGATCGCCAATCAAATAGGATTCCGCACTATTTGGTTTGGTTTAACACGTTAATCAGTTGGTGTTTTGTTCAAATACCAGATCCTAACAAATGTTGTAAAACTCACCCTAGCCGGTCGAGTACTTGACGGGTACTCGATAGCGTATCGAGGTGATTTTCTTCAACTAGATCAACATTACTCGAAATTGGTCCAACTTAGGACAACTCAGTTTTGCTCGGTCCAACTTAGCTCTACATATATGGTTAAGTCGGTTTTCGTTGTTTTCATCTTTTCGTGATTTTTCATCGATTCTTATTGGATTTTTTATTGTTTTTCACAAAGATATCTTGGAATACGAGTATTAAGTGATTACTATATCTATTTTTATTAAAAATAAATACCACTATACTTTAGCATTTGAACATATATCCTTTTGATATATATATATATTCACGTATTTTGTTATAAACATTAGTAAAAACATATGATATTTAACATATATATAATTTACTAAAATTTATTTTTTTTATAATCTATCATGTCAGAGTACTCCCCGAATACTCTCTGACTATGTCGAGTACTCGTAACTCTCCAATTGACTAACCTAGCAATGCTTATATTATCAACTTCTACAATACGGCTATGATGATGACCTTATTGTCATATGAACCTCGATTTTAGTTGTTTCTAATCATTAAGTAACAATTTATCATGTTAACTATAGGACTGATTTTAATGTCATTATGTAGTATTTTCTAGCCACTTGAATATTGGTACTTGATAGGCGATAACAATAAACAAATGAATGTTGTGTTCGTTCAACATTCATTTGTTTTGACGTGACAAACGAATGTCCGAAGCGTGGGCGGAGTCCTGCTCGTTATAGCGTATCGCAAGTTGCAACTTTCCAAACTTTTGCTAGTGTAGGGGTCATATGTGTAAATACGGTATAGCTTCGGGACCATCACAAAAGCTTCACTTGTGTGCGACACCTTCGCCTATAAATACAACTCAACCCCTTAAGTCTTCGATTTTTTCCATTTCTTCGGCCAAAAAACCCTTTTCTTCCACCTGCAATTCTTCATCGATTTCGAAAAGCGAAAATGTCGGGCAAAGGAGCTAAAGGTTTGATCATGGGGAAGAATGCTGCAATCAACAAAGACAAAGATAAGGACAAGAAGAAACCTACATCTCGATCTTCTCGTGCTGGACTACAGGTATGTTTCTCTTCAGATCATGAATGTAAGAGTGTTTGTATCCACTTTGATGTACGATTAGATCGTCTGTTTGTCGATTTAAGGCGTGATCCGTGAAATAGCGGCAATCGATGGTTAATCGTTGAAGTTGTAGTTGTAAATTTGACTGATTTGTTATTTGTTGTTTGGGTATGTATATGTTCTGTTTTGTTTCGATTATAGGTGTGATTTTTCAAATGAAGAACGACTAGTGTGGATTTGTGTGATTATGTGAGTAATTTTTGTGTTTTGTGTGCCATTTAATTGGTTGTTTTGTGGATTTGGAAAAGCGATTTTGTGAAATAGAGGGTGGTGATGATTGGTTGGATGTGTAGTTGTGATACAGCTGATTGGTTTGGACATTTTAGTTGTTGTATGATTTGGAAGAGTGGATGTGGAGTTAGTGGTTTCTTTTTAGATTTTAGACAGTGACGATTGATGGGTGTAAGTTTAGTTGTGATATAACTGGTTTGTATGAATGTGTGTGTCCTTTGATGCTAAATTGGTCTGTTAATTTTTGGATGTAAGAACTAAGATGCCGATTTCTCATGAAAATGTGACTAGTGTTATTGGTCAGTAGCTGGTGAGCATTGATATAACTGATCTGTGTGTTTGCATCGACTCTGATGGATGATGGAATAGTTTCTTTGAAGGTTGATCTGAACTATTTTGTTTCAATATATTAGTTGCATTCTGGATGCCAGTTTTGTTGGTTTTCGATTATAGATATAAATGGTCATATGTAAAAGCTGAATAATGATGGATTGGTCAATGATTTTTCAGCTTTGGTACCATTAACTTGTGTGATTATGTGTATACTTTATATGTTCTGTGTGCTGCTGACTACTTTAATGTACAATATATTCGTCGATCAAGACCATGAGTTCATGAAATAGTCATCCACTAGTGATGATTGATTGGATGTGTAGTTTTGGGTGAAGTTCATGTTGATTTAGTTGTTTTAATTGGATTTTAGATGTCATCTTTAAGAAGGAAAAAGCGAATAATGATGATTAGTTTTGGTGTAGCTGAATCGTTTATACTATGTGTGCTTGAAGCAACTTTGATGATTGAATAAATTGTGTATTTGTGAATGTAAGATGGGGTTCTTCATGAAAATGTGACTGGTGTTATTGATCAGTATCTGTTTATGATTGTGTGTTTATTTTATATGTGTGTTTGTAGCAAGGTTGATGGTTCAAGTTTTTTTATTTGTAGCTGTTCAGTTTTAATATAACTGATGTGTGTGTCAGTGTGTGTTGTATCAACTGTCATAGATAATTGAATAGTTTCTTTGAAGGTTGATCAATGGCTGTTAAATTTTAGTATAAGTGAGTCAAGTTGTGCAGACTGATCTCATTTATAAAAAATTGGCTCAAATAATTTCGATAGGGGTATGTTAAATGTTGTTTGGTATCAACTCTTTTATTTAATTAAATCGTTTATTGTGGACTTAAGAATGAGGTTTTTTTGTGAAGAAGTGATTAATGCTAGTTGATATATTGGCTTTAGCTATTCAGTTATGCTTCACTGCATCACGTAATTGCCAGTAAACTTTTTTTGTGTAGTATCTTGTATGCTCGTAACAACTTTAAAGTACAACTAAATTGTTTTATCCTTTCATGAAAAAGTTAATTCTGATGTTGATCAATGCCTGTTTAGTTTTAATTTTTACTGATCTTTGTGTATTTATATTGTTCTAAAAGTGTGATCTTATTCTTGTTATGAATTTAGCTAATTTTTGCCTTTGCCTTGTTATTTACTGTTAAACCCTAATCCATTAGATGACAAAAACATTACATCGTATTAGCTTCCCCTGGTCACATAGAAGCTATTACTATGTGTGTTTCTTTGTTGATTTAGGGATTTCAACAAAACTATTAATAATAACAATTATGAAAGGTTAATTACAACATTAAGAAGTAAATGCAAGGCACATCTGGAATATAACTAAGGAATGATATGTTTGTTGAAAACAATATGCCTTTTGAGCTACTGAGTGCCTCAGTTTCTGGGCTTATTTAGCTCCCATTTATGCAACATCAGCACTCCATATCGATCGATACTTTACATATTATATGTTAGGAACTTAAACTTTATATTATGTGTCATAATGAACATCACATTCAAAGTGTATTACTCACACACAATGTTAGTGCTGTATTACAGTTATTGTCACATTTGATCCAAAGTACATATATGAACTCTAAAACTAGTGGAGTCTAAGTGTTAGAATTGTTGAATATTTGAATTCATCTTAGAAGCAAAGTGATGAGTTATGGAATTGCTTACAAGAGGAAAATATCAACCATGTTCACTGGCTTTATAAGAACAGTTTTTTGTTTCCTTCTTATGAGGATGATAATCATCATAAATTCCAACATGTTAAACTGTAAATAAAGGCTAAATTTGATGTCCCAAGAAAACCATCATTAAAAAAGAACAATAATTTCAACCATTTCTTTTTCTTTTGAACTTGTGAATTTTAGCATATATAGAATTGAAAGGTCACAACAAGTGTTGGCCCTTCTGTTGTTGTTATCAGTCTGGTCCCACCAGAATCATGCAAACATGGCTGTTCTTTTTCTTTTGAACTTGTGAATTTGAAATGTATTTTTTAAGCACAAAACCTTCAGAAGCATATTCAAAAGTTGCATTGTTACCAACTAATGTAAGTTTTTTTATTCTATTTGACATTAATTATTTTTGTAGAGTTAAAAGTAGAGGCACAAGAGCACAACATGTTCAGACCCGTATAAAAATTCCCTGTTTTCACCCTTTTGTACCTCTAATAGTATGTTATTTTTGTTAAGTGATGTTTCTTACTTGTACCTTGCCAAAAAAAATGCATGCAGTTTCCAGTTGGTCGGATCCACAGACTCCTCAAAGAAAGATCCACATCAAACGGGCGGGTTGGAGCCACAGCAGCCGTTTACTCAGCAGCCATCTTGGAATACTTAACCGCAGAGGTCCTTGAGTTAGCTGGGAATGCAAGCAAAGATCTCAAAGTAAAACGTATAACCCCAAGACATCTGCAACTTGCAATTCGTGGTGATGAAGAGCTCGACACTTTGATCAAAGGAACCATTGCTGGTGGTGGTGTCATTCCTCACATCCACAAGTCACTCATCAACAAATCATCTAAAGAGTAGTTTTCAACTTTTCATGCTTTTATCGTCGTTAAGACTGCTAGTGATAGACTTGTGGCTAGTTTTGTTAGACCACTTTATGATTGACCGTGATCCATCTGGTTCGAACCATGAATTAATGTCTTGCTTCAATTGATGATGTTGGTCCTTTAATGATGTTAAAAATGTTGGTTTTTTTTCAAGATTTACAAACAGAAACACCATCTGGCAAGAAGCAGATTTAGGTCAAAAGAAACCCAAATTTAGCTCTTAGGAAATTACCATGTTGACCAGACCATAGTAGGGATATCCACAGGGAATTGAGCAAGCCTCTTGATCTCATCCAACCATTTGTTCCTCTCTATGGGCTTTATGGTCATTTAAGCAGAAAGGAAAAAAGGGAAAATTCCCATATTAGGCAAGAAGTTAAATTACCATTTTGACCTCAGAATATTGAGATGTTATTATTATAAGAAATTTCACATTGAGCAAGAAGTTGATTAGGATTAGGACCACAGGGACCAAAAGACACTTATTCTAAGCAAGAAGTTTGAATTATCTTGTTTAATATATATCATGGTAACTTCTATTCAGGATCAAATGTAGTTATGATTAAACTATAAAACCTAACGTCCCTTTTCTTTTATTTTTAAATTTTGACATAAAATACAACTGAACTTACTTAATATGAGAATAATATTTGCTTAACACACGCATAAATATAGTTGTCCTAAAGTTGACCCTTAGTTGAGTATGTTTGACTTGAAACTGACCCGAATTTGTTTTAGCTAAATAACCTCATGAGTTTAAATTAGATTCATTTCGTGTTTTTATGTTATGTTGGAAAGTCACACTTCTAATGTTAGTTGTGATGTCTTTCACCATACTCCAAAGCCATGAAAAGACTATGCCACTCATTAGATGAATGACTTGGAGTTGTAGGATCGTGTTAACATCTTTGTTCAATTTGCCAATGACGCTACCAATATGCTTACTTGCTTGAAAAACGGGTTTCAAACATGCTAAATTTCTGAATGATGAGTTAGAAAAACTTATTGTTGACCTTTGCTAGTTGATTGATCATGATCATTACAACCTATTGAAGGAGTACAAACAAAGTGTTGGTTAGTTCACATATTCAAGAAGTTACTAATTAAGCAGACTTTTTGTTACATATCCCTTTTGTTGAGCATAAAATTTTGAAGGCGCAACAAAAGACTAAATAACTTGCAATTTCTTCACGTTTGGAGCTTTCCAAATACGTCGGGACAAGTCGTTGGACATTCTCATACTAAGGGTGAGAAAAACCCCAATATTTGAACCATAAGTGAAATGCCTGAACCAGTTCGAAAACCAATAGCTTGGTTTTGGTTTTTATATAAATTAATCATCCTTAAAACCAATCTTTATATCTTTTAGTTTTATAATTACTATATCAATACCATGGGAAGGGATCTATTACTAACCTATCCTTACATTACAAACTCAATCTAATTAATTAGTAATTATAAATCAAGGGTTGAGATTAACCTAAAACAAAATATCTAAATAAAATTATTATTTGAATCTAAAAAGGTATAATGGTAAATTGACATGTTACAACTGATGCACGTTATTCCATCCATTTTTGTCACGCATCAAAACCAACACACGTGGCACCATTATCATCATCTTCGCCGATCATCAGTTTCTCCGAACTTTTTATGATCATAATCTTCTGAAGAATTAAAACTCAAAACCAACTACTCAGTTAATCAGCAACTAAAGTTTCGATCAATAGGGTTAGTCCGCCTGCTCCAGGTAAATCAAAAGTTGGTAGACCCTTCTACAAAAAGCCCCCATTTTAGGGTTTTAAGCTTAAGACGTTTAATTACAACAATGTTTTTGGCTATAACACCTAAAAAGTTATCAGATTTAACATTCTTTAAAATTATTACAAGTATGTAACATTTTCTATGCACCTGTATTAATGGTTTGATGTACATGTAAAAATGTAGGGACATAAAGATCAAATAGATGAAATCGAATAAGAGTGCTTCTCAACTAGCTTCTTGTTTTGAACTCTTATTGGGCATTTTTGTTCAAATGTTCTAATGTTAACTATGTATTTGTTACAGGAAGATCAAGTTCAAGTATAGCAAAGAAAAAGTTCAATCTTTTTAAAAACACTATGGATGACCAGATAGATATTAGTTCCCATGAACCTTCTCATCATCGTGGTTAGAACAAAATCATGGTTCTTTCTATCTTAAAAATTTAATGATACTCTAAATTTACAATTTGAAAAAATGTTTTATGAACCAATTTCTTAAAAAGTAGATACGTCTGTGAAAATCATCTCACTCACAAAACAAAAAAAGAAAAAGTTAAGAGGTGATATGTTTGTCACTTTAGTTTCTAAATAGTATATTGGTGCTACTTATCATTAAAATGTAGTGTTACATATGTGTAATTTCTTGAACATGCAGCTCCTTTTCAATAAATAACTTAACACATTGATGTGTAACACATTAATCGTAATATGTTAAAACATTTCTTTACTCCTTTAAGATTTGGGTCTAGAATTACATATATGTAAGATTATAATACATTAATGTTTTATACATTTTCATATATGAATTAATATATTTTTAATTGTATTACGTTTAGGTACACCTTATAGCTAAGTGTAATATGAGATGTTTGCTACTTTTATATGTGTAATATCTACTACTTCTATGTAATTCCTCACGATATAGTTATAAACTACAACTTTATTTTGCCACTTGTCTATAATACATATATGTATTAAACATCTTAATATATGAATTATATGTTTACAGTTCAAACAAACATAGGTCTATAATACATATATGTATTAAACATCTTAATATATGAATTATATTTTTACAGTTCAAACAAACATAGGTAGACCTACTAACTATGTGAAATATTAGATATCTGTTAGATTAATATGTGCTACTTCTATGTAATTAGTAATTACATACATCAAGTACATATTATTTTAAGTGTTTATGTTCTTATTAATTTATATAAAGTAGAATCAGAAAAGAAGTGACCTATCAAGAATGATTAGGAAAAGAAGCATAAAAAACAAGATGTTAGGAAACTTACATCGGGACTTAAATGTAAGAAATAAAGCTCTAAAGATGAGACTGATAAAAGTGCTCATAAAATACAGAAGAAAGCTATAACATAGAAAAAGTGGTTTGGATTAAGATCACATTCATCTCCTAAACAACTTTTTGTGGGTATATCAATTCTAAAGAACAAACAACAAGAGGTGGTAAAAAGTACATGCTTTGGAAAATTACTATCATTCAAAGTCGATGGAATTCCAGCAAAGCTTAGACATTATGTTGTTGATATGTTCGATCAGGAAAAGATGGAAATTAGAGTCAAGCATGAGTGCATCAAAGTCGATTCCCAATTAGTGCATTAATTGTGTAACATCCCGAAATGTCAAAACGAGTCATCAATGCTAATGGGATTAATATGTGGGTATTTAATAAAAAAATAAAGGAAGGAAATAGGTTATGGGCTAAATTAGGCTTATGGGCAAGAGCCTAAGTGATTAAGGTCCCATAATCAGCCCCTTAACCCACCTGATCAGCCATTATCTTCCTCATTTGCAACCTTAGCCACCAAGATCTAGAAAGAGAGGGTAGAGAGAGAAAGTGAAGAAAACTCATGATTTGAAGCTTCAAATGTTAAGGGATTGAAGATCTGAATGATTGAGCATCAAACCATAAGAAAGGAGAAAAAATTCCAGGTAAGAATCAACCTCTAAACCCTTCTGTAGAACAAACCCAAATTCTAGGGTTTTGGGTTTTGAAAAGTTGCAAAGAATCACACAAAGGTTATATTTTTACATATGAAAACATGTAAAAAGCTTAGATATAGCTTCATGGATGATAAACTAAGGGTTTGGACGTAAAAAGTTGCGATTTTGGGTTAAAATGGGCTGGTTCGTCATTGCAACTCGATCTGTGAAACTGTCTGCTCATCCAGCGAAAATGCATATTCAAGTTGCGATACTGTGAGTTTTCTGCGAAACTATAGTTTCGCAGGTAATTTCACAACCATGAAATTCCAACAAAAGTTTGGCGAAACTGCCATGCGAAGCTGACAGCGAAACTGCAACGAAATTGCCAGCGAATCTACTTATATGGCAGTGAAATTGGCGGCGAAATTAGCAGTGAAATTTAAGTAGAAATTAACCCCTTTGAGTGTTAACTTATCTGCAGGCTGTGTATTGTGATCCTAGCTTAGAAAGCTTAGTTTAGAAGCTACTCACTGCATCCAGGTGAGTTCTAGATCCCCTTATTTATAAGTTTTTCCATGTTTTGGGGCTATTATGCATACTAAATATACATTTTTAAATGACTAGGATTTTAAGAGGTTTTAACAGGAAGATCGATTTTTCTATAACAAAATATGCTATATAAATGTTTAAAATTCAAATTTCTTTGCGTTGACTTGGCAGCCCGGTCCTAGCCAAAGGTGTTGCCCCTTGGACCCTACTAGGGGCTGCTGCCCCTAGGCCCCCGCTTTCAGGGGTTGCCGCCACCGAACCCCCACTGTCCCGCGGAGGGTAGGTTATGTTTTTTTATGATGAATTGTACTTGGTATGTTGTGTACTCATAAGCTAAGTATTATATATGAAAGTGGAAGATAATATTAATGAATAGTGAAACTTAATGAGTGTTACCCTGGGCCCGTTTGATGATGAAAAGTCTTGCAAGCGCTATAATAGACTTTACTTATGTGAGTCTAATGTATGATGATGGATCCGTATTCACAAGCGGGCTATGTGCCTTGTAGTGTGGATCAACTGTCGGGGGTTAGCTACCGTTTTCATGTGTACCGAAAGGGATCGACATTCGTTGTCGATCAACAGGGAGCTCTTGCCTTGTGCAATCTCATCTATGATGAAGTGTAAGATAATGAAATAAAAAAGATAAAAAACATGCTTATTAAGACACAAAATGTTATGTATTATGATGTATGCATGATCATTATATGGAGAATAAAGTTTATATTTTCTTATAGTAACTAAAACTAGAATTCACTCAGCAAAGCTAACTTTTATGCATAATAGTTGGCAGGTAAATGTTGATACTGAGGATGGCACCAGGTTGGGAGCTACTTAGAGAGGAATAGATGACATTCATGAAATCTTTTATTGTAATTTAAGACAATGCACTATGTTTTTATTCTATTTCAAAAAATGCATGATTACAATATGAATTACAAGTTTTAAGTGAATGTTTACTTTACTCCGTTGCAAAGTTTGCTAGTAAAATGATTTTATGCGATAATTAACCAACCGTGAGGCTTTTCGGGAACGGAGCATTACAAATTGCTTGGAATGCCAAATTCAGGGGTGGATTTGGAATCAATAAACCTAAAAAAGTATCTAGATCCTACTTTCGCTTCCTAGCAGAATTATTATGAGAATGAGTATATTTCCCCATATTATATAGTCAAAAGAGAATGAGTATATTTACCATATTATATAGTCACAAGAATTGAGGAATCGGATGATGTGTAACCCCGGTTATTTGTTTATTTTGAAGCCGACGAAAGAAGAAAAGAAATAAAGTTCAAAGTCAAGGGACCAAACTCGCCAACGAGAGAAATTTGGGGAAGTGGGAGTATGTAAGGGAGAGGTCAACCCTTACCCTCTCCCCACACACTCACAAATCAGCCAAAAAAAAAGAGGAGAAGAGAGAAAGGAAGAAAAGAGGAAAAGTGTTGGTTTGGGTTGGTTCGAGTAGCCAAAATTGTTGAGAAGCGAGTCAAATCGAAGCTCTACTCGTTGTGGTCATTTGTGTGAGTTCTAAGACCCAATTTTACTTGTTTTCAAATGATTTTGGGGCTAGAACACATCTGAAATCGGGTTTTTGAGTGTGTGTATGTTTGACCCATTTGTGTATGTGTATGTAAGCGTACGATGCGTTTGAGTCTTGATTGTGAGCTTGTGTGTGCTTGAATGGTGTTGTGGTATGCATCCCTAAGGTTTAGGATGGTTGATTTGGGCTTAAAATGGGTTTAGATGAGTTTGGAGGCCGAAAACCCTCGGCTGTAGTCGGGATGAACTGCATTCTGCATCAGTTAGGGCTAGGCGACCGACTGGAGACCGAAAGGAGGCCATACGGCCGAATAGGGTGCGATTGGGGTCCATTCGGATGATTGAGAGTCCATTCGCACGATTGAAGGGCCACTCGCATGGAGGTCATGCGATTGGAGGTCCAGTCGCATAAGTGCTCATCCGCATTAGTCCCATTCGCATG
>BJCM01167309.1:0-19458 GCA_018326385.1 Flaveria bidentis | reverse complement strand
TTTGTTGGACCAAAAGAACCAATGAGCAAGATCAGAAAAACCTTTAAGTCCCACAGACATCATAACAACCGAAGAAGTCTACATCAGCTGAAGACAAAAGTCTGAAGACAAAGTCTGAAGACAAAAGCTGAAGACAAAGTCTGAAGACAAAGTCTGAAGACAAAGTCTGAAGATCAAGTTGTCAGAAGTTGTCATAACAGCTGAAGAAGTTCTCTTCAGTAGTTGTGATGGTTTAGTTTCAGTAGTTGTCTTTACTTTTTCAGTAGATTGTAATCAGTAGTTTAGTATAATGTAAAACATATGAAGTTCTTACACTTCAGATGTTGTAGTTTCAGTAGTTATAGAATTAGCTGGTACGTAAGCTTTTATTGTAAGATGTCCTCAGTTGTTGTGGACATCTTCAGTATCAGTTATTTTCAGTTGTTTGTATAATCTGTTAGATGTCACTATCAGGTGACATCTGATGACATCACATTCCTCTATAAAAGGAATGTTGACCTAGTTTGTACATGCCGAAGCTTATGAATGAATGAAAACATTATCTTTTGCAGAAAACTCTCTCTCTATAACTGTCACTGCTTGATTGAATATTCATCTTATTCTTGCTTAAATTTCTTCAAATTCTAGTACTATTCCGCTGCAAATCATAACCTAATTGATCAAACTAGATCTTAGATCCTTACATAAATTGATAAATATAGATTCAAGAATAGAGAGCTCTAATATCACCCAATGATATCCTTCAATGCTATAATAGGAGTGGCTTCTTATTTTACCATGAGGGTAACTAGTTCTATTGGCACTAGGCCCTTACATGTACTCATACACTTTGGTTTCATTTATAATTATGATATAATTCTATGGATTCAGTGTTTGTAGACCTTAGAAAACATCATTATGAACTTCAAAAAATCGATTATGCAGTTTAAGGTAGGACACATTATCATTGTACTAAAAAAGGCTACTAACAAGGCTACTTTATGTTAATTTAAAAGCTTCATACCTTGTTAAGTTAACACACTACTTTAGCTAAGACATAGTTTTTTAGCTTGTAAGTAGTTGGGCACATTTGCTTTCAACTTGTAAATACTATTTTAGAAGCTATCTCTTATCCAACTATAGATTCCCTTTAAATGAAGGATGATGATATTTTCAAGCTCCCTACTATCCTACTTTCTACTAGAGTTTGTGACCATTATATTTTATCAATAGATGAGCTTACCACTATCAAACAAAGGGCTTATAGGTACTATAGGTACTCATTTACCTAAAAGAATATTTGAAACACATAACCCAAGAAGTACTAGATTCAGAAGTTATAACGAACAATCAAAGTACTAGAAAAGAAGAAAGATGGTAGTTAGAGGTTTTGTATGGATTATATAAAATTAAATGTTGCTAATATTAAGAATTAATTCCCAATAGCACTAATTCAGGAGCTATTAGATGAACTAGGTCAAGCCATTATCTTCTTAAAGTTGGATAAGGTTGGTTATCACTGAATCATAATGTATGAACACGACATCTAAAAACTGCTTTCATATCTATCAAAGGATATTTGAATGTGTATTTATGCCTTTTCTTGACAAATGCACCGGTCATATTTCAACCCCTGATTAACATATCTTCCAAGAAGTTAATAAGGAAATGCATTTTAGTTTTCTTTATTAACATAATGGTTTATAGTCTAATTGTGAAATAACATATCATTGGTTTGGAACAAGTATTATTGTTACAAAAGGCAACATTATTTGGTAGATAAACAATCTAAATGTTCTTTTAAGGGTGCTAAAATTGAATTTTAAAGCATGTAATCTCTGTTAAAGGGGTATTGTTGTTTAACAATAGCCACCATCTTCTAATATTAAATAGTTTAGGGATTTTTAGGGTTGGTAGGTATTATTGTTTCTTTATAAGATCATTTGGTTTAATATCCAAACCCAAACATTTTTACTAAAAAAGGAAGAAGCTTTCTATTAGAGTGAGGAGGCACAAGAAGCCATAATCAAGCTAAAACAGACTTTAACTATTACATTTGTTTTGACTCTGCTTAACTTTGATAAGATGTTTATGGTTGAGAAATCACCCCATAACATTCCTTAGAAAATTCTTATATACCAAACAATAATTACTTTCAGTATATGTAAATCATGAGTTTATTTCTATTGTGATGGCTAATAAACACTGACATCATTACCTCCTCCTTAATATGTTTGTTATCAAAACATGCCAAAAGTTTTAAATTCCTACTGGATCAAAAGGTGACAACTCCTTTCCAATATACATATAAGAGTACTTACAAGAAAGAAGTGGATAACATTATGGCTAATAGGCTTTGTTGTGTTCATGGTAGGGCTTTATTGATTCACCATGAGTTTGAGTTCTTTGGGCCTTTATTGGTTAAAGCATTAAGGACTTGTGGGTGTATGATGACTAACTAAAGTTGTTATTATTAAAGTCTCTAATGGTGGATTGTTTAATACTTTACATGGGATGATTATATTCTAAGAAGGAAAACATCGTTAATAGTTGGTCATGATCCAACTCGTGGGCATGATATTGTCCATCTCATGCATGTATCCTTCGTAGGTGGCCATTCAGGGTTTGTGCCTACCCTAAAGCTAAAAATTTGAAGTATGTGTGGGAATATATTCGCTATTGTGTTGCTTGTTAAAAAGCAAACTATGAAGTAGTTCATTCTCTAGTTTTGTAACCTCTTCATATACCTACTCATAGGTGGCTATGGATTTTTGTTCTAGGATGCTAAAGGTTAAAGACAAAAATACTATCTTGGTTGTTGTTGACATGCTAACGAAATGCAACCATTTTATTTCTTTATCACATCCTCTTATTCCTTTACAAGTGACTCAAGCTTTCTTGGACAAATATTTTAGGTTGCATGCCAATCCTTTTACCATTGGAAAGAATTTATGTGGTTGCAAGGAATGGATGTAACCTTTAAATCTGCTTACCCCACAAAGTAATGGTCAAACAAAAGTGTTAAAATAGAAGTTTGGAATCATATTACGATGCATGATAATGGACCACCCGTATTAGTGGTTGTGGTGATTGTCATTGGCTGAATGGTGGTGTAACACCACCCTGCATTTTGTAATAAATATTAACCCCATCCAAGCTCTCTATGGTTATGCGCCTCTATTTCACATTCCTATCATTACTAGAGATACCTCAATTAATGTCGGCAAACAATTTCATTGTAAGCATGAGCTAATGATTTAGTCTTTAAAGATCTATTTGGAAATAACACGTAATTGCATGCACCAGATGACATTTAAGCACCGTACTAAACATAATTTTGATGACACCGTACTAAACATAATTTTGATGCAGAAAATTGCGTATATTTGAAGCTACACCTTATGTTTAGACTACTCTCCACACTCAAAAGTATTCTAAGATCAATCCTCGTTATATTAGCCCCTCTTAATCAGTGAGAGAATCAATTTTGTTTCCTACAAACTGGACTTACCCTCTTTAGCTCAGTTTCATCCGATGTTCCGTGTATCTCTATTAAAAGCTGTTGTCGACTCTTATGCACCAATTATCCCCTTTCCTACTAATCCTTGTTTTGTGCAACAACCTCAAGCTATTGTTAATAGAAGATTAGTTCGTTGTGGCAATTCCTTGGTTACTAGGTGTTGGTGCATTGCCACATTTTGCCACTTTTGGATGCTACACGGGAGTTCATAGATGACTTTGTTCTCTACTTTTCTCACTTCAATTCTAAAGGACAAGAATTTCAAAAGGAGGGAAGTTATGTTGCATAAATAAAAAGAATATTGTAACAAATTCAGGGGTTATTTTGTAATTGTTAATAATTGAAGGGTTTAATTGTAAAAGAATGATAATTACTGTAACAGTTGTTGCTAGTTAGTCGTTAAAGAGCTAAATAATGTACTAAACACTTCTAATCCCTCGTAAGAGAGATAATTATGATTTGAGTGAATTCTCTTCCTATGTGTTTTTCATTTTCATAGCAACAAATAGATTTTGAACTATTGTATAAATATCTGTATTGAAGTCTAATCGTAAAATAACGATTCAAAGTTTTATGTTTTGCCGGCTACAAAGTCATAAGAACTTTAATACTTTCCAAATTTATGATATCTACATTTAATATATATAAAAATAAAAATAATGGTAATAAGGATTTTACTTATACACCTAATTTATTCCGTATAATAAGTTGAGAATGTTTTTTTTATTTTAAATATCTAAAAGAGTGTATTAGAAAACTAGTTTATCAATATGGGTGTTGTAAAAATTATAATTGTTTGGGGAAGTATTTCTTTTTCTCACTTATAAATTTATTTAAATTTAAAATAATATGATGTAAGAAAAGTTAAGGACAAAGTTTTCAAAAAATAATAACTATAAAACCATTTGATGCATCTGTAGTAATTAAAAACGAAAATTTATTCCATATCTTCTTTTAGTTATTTTTAGGAAGATAATGATCCTCAACTTAAAGTTGAGATGATCAATATTTTTTAGGTTTAAGTTTCTTTTGTGATATAAAAATAGAGGATTTATGTTGGGACAGGAGTTCTACTCGGCAAATGTAAGTTTTCTCCTGAGAATAGTCTAGGATTTCCTACTTGAGTAATAGAAATGATCGAGTGAGGCAGTGACTCGTTAGTGATCTTAATTGTTTAAATTTTTTTAACACGTTATATTTTGAAACGGAGTAATTTTATAATATATGATAATTAGTGATCTTAACTGTTTAAATTTTTTTTAATACGTTATATTTTGAAACGGAGTAATTTTAAAATATATGATAATTCAATCATTGCCCATAATTAAATCACACAAAAAAATCTTTCAAATACAATTTAGCTTATTTAATCAAATGGGCATTGGTCAATAATGGTCGGCACGCGGCTGCTATCATTTATTAATCATTTAATCATAAAAGAGTTGAAAATCCTTAACACTGTTTTTTAACAGGAGGTTAGTGGTTACTAACTTAGCAACATTAATTAATATGAGACTAGCTTATTTGTTAAAGGCATTGTGATTTAAATGAAAGGTATTGAGTTCAAACCCAAATAATAATGTAATTTGATTTAATGTAAGAGTAGGATTCCTTTATTGTTGCTAACTTCCTACTTCACCCAAATAGTTAAGATGATGTATTTTAACTTCCAAGATTTCATTATAATAAGAGGATGTGTTAGGTTGAAGTCCAACATATGACAAAAAAGATATTTTAGTTTGGGACAAAGTATTTTCTTTTTATGGAGAGTTTTCTCTCAATATGGTGAGTTTTTTAGGGTAGCATCGGATTGTGTACTCGAGTAATAAAAATAATTAGATAGGCTAGTGGCTTATTAGTGATCCACTTAGTTGTTTTAAATTTTTTATAACAAATTTGATTTATTTTAACAACAAATTTATTTTATTTCTGCTCCTACTCCAATTCCAATTAATTGTTTAAATTATATAATGTCTAGGTTTGAAAAAAAACTTCTTTCTGTAATACAAACAATTGTTACTTGCATAGATTTACTACAACATAATATCAAAATTGATTTTTTTTGTTCGTGTCAAATAGGGGTCTAATATATTATTAACAAAATAGAATCATAACTTGTCCTTTGCTTCAATATGTAACTTTTGTCTCTTTTAAAACCTCCAACGAAGGTTCGACTCCAAGTTGGCATGACAAATTTTTCGGGCAACTCTAGATCGTATGTCAACTTTTGTATTCGACTCCAAGGTATGTCAAACTTTCTTAACAATTTTTTTGTTTAACTTTTAACTCGTGTTTGCAACTTAACGTCTTATACACAATATTATTTTTATCTATATTTCAATCTTTAAAACTGATTCTTTATATACTTAATTGTGTTAATGTCAATGTCACAACATTCGAAACGAAGTTTGCGAATACGCCTCATTGCGCTGGCTTAAGTTTTAGTTTCTAATATATAGTGCAAAGCATGTCGAGCACCATCTTTATGTTTTTTTTCTAATTTCTAGAAATATTTGATGTAATAAAAATGTTATACTACTAATCTACTTTAATAAATCAAAATAATTTTGTCACATGTTATATTTTCACAATCATTTTGACACATGTCATTACATAGAAAGTCAACTTTTTAATGATAATATCAAATGCTATCTATGTTGTATATCATTTTCAAATTATTAAACAACATTTTAATAAATAAAATCATGTTTCTTTTTATTAAAAAATGTATGAACTTTTTTAATATAAAGAAGCTTTTAATAAATGACGTTGTTTAAAAATAACTTAAAAAAAGAATAGAATGTTTAAGAAATAATTTTTTTAGAACAAAAATTTTTAAAGATGAAAGGTTAAGAAAAAGTTGTTATTATTGTTATTAATTACTTAAGATAATTAATTATATACAATTTCAATATTTTTTGCAGGATCGGGTATGGTCACTCAACACAAGTATTCTCTCTTAAACTCATTAAATCACAATCGAATGATGAAGCAAAATACTTTAAGAGTTAATGATAATATACTAAGTAGTCAAGACACAAGAAATGTTTTTCAAAATAGTTGTATATATTACTTCTCAACTCTAATGTTTACAAGACTCTTACAAGCATACAAGACGAGTTTACAATAAAAACTATATATACTACTATCTACAGCCGGTTATACTTAGATTACTGGCTCGGAATTAATACTAAACAAATACCACATTGCTTGTAATAATATATCTAAGATAAAATAGTATCCTAGATAAGATAATCATGACAGGTCCATGACTTACCTGTTTGTCGTCAACTAAAGTTGGTAAATGTACTAATTGATAAATAATGAATAGTGAAATAAAGTATGGTCAACTACATGGACGGGGAAAACATCATGCAATATATCAGCGGTTGCACCGGCTTGTTAGATAGACCATACTAATATCCACTAGTTCATAGTAGGTTCTTTCGAAGGTTAACTGAAGCCACTTATACTTCGGAAGAGTCAACTTCTTCAGAGACTTCTGTTGATCGTCAAGTCTTTATAGTTTGAAAGTTTTTATCTTGAAGTCTTCCATGTGTTTGTCTTCGGAAGAGGAATTTACTTTGTCTTTGGAAGACATAGTTCCTTCTTAAGAAGTTCTTCTACTTTAACCTTCGGAAATGCAACTTTGCCTTTGAAAGTCTTTGTCAGTTGAACCAAAAAATTATTCCAAGTGTTGTTTTGGTTGCACCAGCCTTATCTGACCCAACAAACTCCCCCTAGGATGATGCTACCAAAACTTCACTTTCTTCTGCTTTGTAAAACTTTTATCACCAAGGAAAGTAAATATTTATTTATTTTCTTGTTCTTTCCGGAGGTGATGCTGAGAAGTTTGTACAAGTCATTTATAGGTAACAACTCCAGCCTGTTACTTTGGATGACATATACCCTTTGATGTGGCCCTTGGTAGAGAGTTAGTTGACGGAAGTTGTAATCATATTCCCATCTAACTATGGGTTCTAAGTCAGGGCCTTCAACCATCTGAAGGAAAGTCTTTCCTTTGATTGACCTTTCTTTTTCTTCCCGCTCTCTTTGTTTCACCTCTTCTTCAATCCTTGCTTTTGTTGTCAACTCAGCAAGATGAAGGTTGCTCAGATGATTCCGAATGTGAGCAACTGTTTGAGAGTTAGAAGGGTTGGAGAATGGTTGTTCTGCTAACTCAGCAATATCAAACCTGCTTGAGTGTAGTAGAGATGGAGTGTTGAGTCTGTTGAACTCAACATTCTCTTTTTCCACAATAAAATTGTGAGAAAAGTCTTCGAACCTTGTTTGGAAAATCTTCTTTCTAGGAATTATGGGTTGAGATGGTATCTTATTCCCTTTTCTGGTGTCCAAGAGAGTCACCAGTCTTCTTCTCAGCTTATTCTCTTCTTCCTTGAGGAAGTCAGAGTTAGTTGCCAAGCGCTGAAGAGCTTGGTCTAAAGTTCCCCAGGGCAGATCAAGGAATTCTTCTCTTGTGAGGAAACTAGAGGAGTTATCAATGTAAGTTAGATTGATATTCTCCTTTTCATAAGAGATTTCACTCAAAGTAGTGAAGTTGTTGAGCTTCCTCTTGATCTCCTTAAATTCTTCCAAGGTCAAAGGCTTTGATGATTGAGAGGACAACTTGGTTGGTTGATGAATAGATAATGGTTAAGTTCTGAGAAGTGTTTTGGGTTTTAAGATGGGTAGTGGAGGTGGTTGTTGTGAAGCAATGGGTGAGGATGAGGTCATGGTTAATGGTGTAGGTTTAGGGGTGTAAGGTTCAGTGGTTGGTTTAGTTTTGATTGGAAAGGGAAAGAGTGTTGGTTCAGGTTTAGGTTGAGGTTGGGGTTGAACCTGGGGTTGAGATGTATGTTTGGGTGTCGTCCTCTGTCTACTTTGGTATACCTCCTTCCTTCTTCATGAGTGAATGTCAGCCTTGATGTCACTAACATGTCATTGTAGGGTCTTTTCTTACATAGGGCCAACTTGTCTACCAGAGAAGCCATGGGTTCTGAGATATGCCTTCATCCAGGCTTTGTCTCCCACCTTCTTGACAGCTACAAGTTTTGCTTCTTCCTCTTTCTTCTTCTTCTCCCTGGTTGCCTTCTTTCTCTCCTTATCCATCTGATCTTCATCTTCGTGGAAAATCCACAAGATCGCATCTCTGTATAGGGAATCAATTCTTAAAGAGCATCTCCCCTGGAGCATAAGAAAGCAATCCTCTTACTCCCTTAGCTGTTGCTCATCCTTTTCTTTATTTCTTTTCTTCTCCTCCTCCAAGGCTAACCTTGTTGCTTCGTTTTGTTCTTACTACAACAGGGTTGTCTTTTCCAACTCCACTAGTTCCTCCAAAGGTAAGAGGAGCACTTTTTCATTTACCACTCCTAAGCTGACAAGTCTGTCAATAACCTCCACTATCTTCTTGTTGTTGATAGCCTCCTGGGTTGCTATAGCTGCTTTGCTTCTTGCAACAAGTAACTTCCCACTAGTGAGTCTACCTTTATTTTGAGCTTTTCCATCCTTTTCTCTTCTAATAGTTCTTCCTCAGTCATCTTCCTCTTACCTTTGATGTCTTCAGAAGCTTGAGCTTTTGGAGATTATGGTTTAGAGGATTCAGGTTGGTGAGTGGGAATTTGAGCTTGTGGTGATGAGGGTGTTTGAAGGAGAGGAGTTTTAAGAAAGTCTTCACTATTTATCTCAGAGGCTAATTCAAGAATTGTCTCTGTGATAATAAGACCATTAGACAAAGAAGATAACCCAACTATTCCTTCCGCAATTTGAATCTCTACTTCGAAAGATTGGATCATTGCTTCTATAGATAGTGGGATTGCACTACCTGTCCCAACTGATTCAGTTGTTGGGTCATCAGTCCCTATATCCCCTTCGAAATTAATCTCAGGTTCAATGTGAACCTTAGGTTGACTAACTCCTTCCTCGGTGGTAGGTGGTGCATTCAACCTCTGAAGCTCTTCAGCTCCAAAGTATGCCACAACAACATCCGGTAAGGGTTGTTCAAGTGAGGAGATCATTAGGAACTTAGTTAAGAACCTATTTAATTCAATTAGCATACTTGGGTCCACTTGAAATGTAATTGAAGAAGGCTCAGGGAAAACAGTTGTTTGTTGAACAAGGTATTTTTTAGATAAGGTTGAAAGGCTAGGCTATGCTCCATATGTGCTTCACTATGTATATTCTCTCCCTTTTTGGTAGCATCATCTTGAGAGGTAGATGATATAGAGGAAGAAGTTAGAGAGACTTGAATTGGTTCATGCCTGACATATCTCTCAATCTATGTCTCAGCTAGTTACGCCTTGAGATTTTCAATCTCAATTTGCTGAGTAGCTGACCTATCTTCTAAAGTCTTAACATTTGATTTAGGGTTTGAGACTTTAGAAAGTAGTTCTCTTATGATGAGTTGCAAACTTCCCTTATCTTTTTTAGGATAATCATGGGGACATGAGATAACATACCTTGTATGTTAATCTTCACCTCCAGATGTGGTTTCTTGGCATCCTGGTTTCCTTTGTGAGGTGATGTCTCTTTTATAGTCATCGAAAGGCAAAGTTTCCACAGATTTAGTCCTAGATATGTTACCGCTATCCTGAGAGTCCAATAAGACACTCTCAGTGGTGACAACTGAATCTACATGAGTATCCACCACATCAGTAGGACTTACCTCAGTTTGGCTTTTCTAATGTGGGATAGAAGTCAGAGGTTTCTCTAGGCTCTGTTGATCTTTAGATTGGTGTTGTAGATCAACCAAGTGTTGTAGACATCATCACTCATTGTCATGTACGTTTTAGTAATAAAACACAAGCCTAGTTCTACAAGAAATTTAGGATTTGCGAGCCCCATAAATATATTATAAGTGATCATAATTCTCTCTTGTGTAGGACAAGATCTATTTTCTTGTAGTGACCATCCGTTTCTATATGAGTTAGTTGTCCTATTGAACATAGACTTTGAATCTCCAATCAACAACATTAGGTTTCTTTCACATGGGTTTTAGTCTTATTCCACAACTTCTCTGGTCAACCCTTATGTTGTTAGATTTAAACCATAGTCTTTGACATTATCAAGTCAAATATAAATAACATGCATGTGAGATATGTTGTTAGGATGTATTCTTAACTCATAAGTTAATCTTGCATATTGTCATTTCTAATACTATAACATCAGTTCTCAACCTAAATAGAGTTATAATGCTTGTTTTTAAAGATACATTTGCATTTCAAGATAAACACATCTCTACTATACCATTGGTCATTAGTCAAATCTAACCAATTGTCATCCAAGCCTAACAACTCAGTTGACTCATTATGACTTTTATGTACTCCATTAAGTCATGTGTTTGCAATATCCATTTTAATCACCAAAATACTAACCGGCAAACCTTCCACATTCTTATTATCAAATGCAGTTAGCATCGACATCTAAGTCTTATTAGACAACATTCAGCCAACATCCGGATGGGGTAATGAAAGGTTCTCTTGTCTCGCACGAGGTTGAGAAAAGTTTTCTCAAATGGTCTCCTCCCCAAATTACTTGAACTTTGATGATGATCAAGTAATGTGACATTTTGTACACCCGTGACAAGATAACAAATATCTACATCTTTGCATTATTAAATTTATGAAAGTATGGTTCTCTACTCAGAGTACACTTGAGCACAAGAGCTTTAGAGGTATCTAAAGCAACATATTCCTTAGTTTAAGCTTCCAATAATTAGTGTTTGAACTAACTTTGTCACTATGAGTTCTCCTCATTAACTATATGTCATTGTTCTAAATGATATAGTTCATCGTAGTTGTTCTAAGTTATATAAATTTTATTAAACTAAATGAATTCATCTTGAAATTTTTCTATACATAAATTCATTCTTGTGTTATGTATATTTTCTCTGGAGAGCACCGTAATTAACAAGTATAAATCTGGCATGTTTTAGGCACAATAATTTAGCATGTGAAGTAAAACTATATCATGTTGATTTGTCATAAATTTAAAGAATATTAGGGGTTGTGTTATACAAACACCATTTTTTATTATTTAGACACCCTATTGTCTCTATTTCTCTTCATATATCTATATGCATGTATAGAGAGATAAAGATGATGAAAATAAATAGGGTGTATCTATAACATATCTCTTTTGTAACTTGCATTTGAGACTTTTCTATAAACCGAAGTTCTAGAATAATAATAAGTCTCATGATTTGTTTAAAGGGTATGTTATAGGTACACCTTATTTATTTTTATCCTCTCTATCTCTCTTTATACATACATATAGATAAATGGAGAGAGATAGAGACAATAGAGTGTCGAAATAACAAAAAAAGATGTTTGTATAACACCACCCTTACAAAATCATACATAATTTCATCATCCAATTTAAGATCATAACCCTGTTGCTTTGATCTCCTAAGTCTTCACATTGACTTATAAGGACTTAAAAGTCTTAACCCAAGCCATTAATAATTGTGTAAAATCATTATCATGTTAAGATAAAATCTATCCGACTCACACTCAACAACATGATATTCTCAAACTTTGCATAAAGTAATTCGTATTTTTCTTGTCGTCTTGAAGATTTATATATTTAACATACCTTCTCAAAATGAAGGTTAAATCTTTCATATTATTCTAACAACATTTAAAGTAGTAAACACATATACATGTCCTTATATTTAATGAGTTTCAAAATAGTCAATTGTAATAACAAATATTCCTTGAAGATAGACATATATTTCTATTATATACTGCAAAGCATGTTGGGCACCTCTTTTATGATTTTTTTCTAATCTTATAAATATTTGATATAACATGAAAGTTACATATATTCCTTATAATATACATATATTTCTATTAGGTGAATTTTAACACATTCTTGTCAAGTAATTGTCTGTCTAGTGTTATAAATTGGTTAAAGGTCTATACTATTACATAAATGCACAAATATATGTGATGATGAAATTTATCACAGAATTATTAACAAAGAAGTCAAAGGCCCTTTAGAAAAGACCAGAGTTGAAATTAAGGCTGGCATGGCGTAGACTAGGATTTGGTATGGTTTAATTAGAAATAGGAGTAGATTGTGTATGAATCCAGGTTAATAACATCAATGTATAATTTATGTGATGACATGTAATTATGGTCAACATATAGTTTGTAGAAAGATCAAAGATGATGTTAATTTAAATATTATCTATAAAAGTAAATATTATATTGTAACGCCCGGAATAAAGTTGAAACGAGTTGATTAATAAGAATGAGCTTAGCCAGGATTATTTAAAGAAAATAAACGGGAGAAGGAGTATGGATCGAGTAGACCTCGCGGGTTATGTGTTCGACAAGTTTAAGGTCCCAGGAATACCCGGTATATATAAACAGATCAACTTGAGCCACTCTCATTTGCAACTCAACACCCAACTTTTAGAGAGAGAGAGAGAGCGAGAGAGAGTAGAGAGAAAAAGTGGAGAGAAAATGGTGATTCAAGTCTCGGTTGATCAAGAGATTGAAGATTGGTGGGCATCCAAACATCAAGGAATGACTAAGAATCCAGGTTAGAAACATCATTTAATCGTTTCTTTGAGGGTAAACCCGGATTCTAGGGCTTGGGGTTTTTGAAAGTGGCAAAAAATCGCTCCAAACTCGCGTTTTCTGTAAGAAAACATGTAAAAAGCTTAGATATAGCTTAATAGGTGATAAACCAAAGTTTTGTGTGCAAAGATTGAAGTTTTGGGTAAAAAATGGGTTGGTTCGTAATTTCAACCCATTCTGCGAAACTGGGTGTTCATCCAGCAAAATTATGTAGTCATCCAACGAAACTATGAAGACTTTCTGCAAACTATAGTTTCGCAGATAGTTACATAGGCCTGGATATCCAATGAAAGTTGGGCAAAACTGTCAGCGACAATACCAGCGAAACTACTAGCAAAGGTGGCAACGAAACTGCTGGCAAAATTAGCAGCGAAATTAGGCAGAAATTAACTCCTTTGAGTGTTAACTTATCTGCAGGCTATGTAGTGCGACCTTTGTTTTGAAAGCTTGATTAAGAAGCTGCTCACTGAGTCCAGGTGAGTTCTAGATCCCCTATTTTAAAGGTTTTGAACTAGTTTGGGGCTAAAAATGCATACTAAATATACGATTTTAATGAACAAGATTTTAAGAGGTTTTAATAGGAATATCAATTCTTCTATAACAAAATGTGCTATGTAAATGTTCTAAAATAAAAAAATTTCACGTTGACCTGACAACGCGACCCCAGCCAGGGACGTCGCCCCTTGGACCCCACTAGGGGCTGCTGCCCCTAGGACCCCACTGTCAGGGACTGCCACCGTCAAACCCCTGCTGTCCCGCAGTGGGTCGGTTATGCTTTATCCTGTAAGCGGGAACATTCACAAAACTTAATGTCATTTAAATAACATAGAAAGTTTGTTATTTGAGATAATGCTGAAAATCATTTGAAATAACACATACACTTTTTATCGGAGAAAATAATATTTTCTAATAAATCTTCAAAAATATCAAATATTACATCATTTTCTCATTTTCTTCTTAGCAAATTGTGCTATACTAGGTTAAACTAGGTCGAATAGAGATTAATATTGGTCAATTATGTATTAAAAGAACTCAATTAGCAACAACCCAAACACATGCAATAAAAATATATAAACACTAGAAAAAGTAAAAAAAAAGAAATATAAAAGAAGAATGTATTTTAGTGATTAAACTAGGAGAGCCAAGCTACGCGTTGCACGACCTCATTTATCACATTTCTGTAACGTGCGGAATAAAGTAGAGACGAACCAATTAATAATAAGGGGCTTATCCGAGATTATTTAAAGAAAATAAGCGGGTAATGGAGTATGGACCGAGAAGACCTCGCGGGATATGTGTTTGGCGAGTTTAAGATCCCGGGAACGTCCGGTATATATAAACGGATTAGCTTGAGCAAATCTCATTTGCAACTCAATACTAATGTCTAGAGAGAGAGTAGAGAGAGAAGGTGGAGAGAATTGAAGATTCAAGGCTCGGTTGATCACGGGAGTGAAGATCGGTGTTTGTGGGCATCCAAACAACAAGAAAACACCAAGAATCTAGGTAAGAAACATCATTTAGTCGTTCCTTTTGATTTAAACCCAAATTCTAGGGCTTGGGGTTTTTGAAAGTGGCAAAGATTCGCCCAAAACTCACGTTTTTATGTAAGAAACCATGTAAAAAGCTTAGATTTAGCTTATTGGGCGATAAACCAAGGTTTTGGATGTAAAAGATTGAAGTTTTGGGTAAAAAATGGGTTGGTTCGTAATTTTCAGCCCGTTTTGCAAAATTAAGGGTTCATCCAACGAAATTGCGTAGTCGTTCAGCAAAACTATGAAGACTTCCTGCGAAACTATAGTTTCGCAGGTAGTTTCGCAGACATAGTTATCCAACGAAAGTTGGGCAAAACTGGCATCGAAGATGGCAACAAAACTGCCAGCGAAGGTGGCAGCGAAATTGCTAGCAAAATTAGCAGCGAAACCGCTGCTCTTCCGGCGAAATTAGAAACGAAATTAGGCAGAAATTAACTCCTTTGTGTGTTAACTTATCTGCAGGCTATGTAGTGCGACCCTTGTTTTGAAAGCTTGATTAAGAAGCTGCTCACTAAGTTTAGGTGAGTTCTAGATCCCCTATTTTAAAGGTTTTGAACTAGTTTGGGGTTGAAAATACATACTAAATATACGATTTAAATGACCAAGATTTTAAGAGGTTTTTATAGAAATATTGATTTTTCTATAACAAAATGTGCTATGTAAATGTTCTAAAGTAAATTTTTTTCATGCTGACCTGGTAGGGCGACCCCAGCCAGGGGCATTGCCCCTTGGACCCTAGTAAGGGCTGCTGCCCCTAGGACCCTGCTGTCAGAGGCTGCCGCCCCCAAACCCCCGTTGTCCCGCGGAGGATCAGTTATGTTTTATGATGACTTATGCTTGTGGTGCATATGTATATGTATGTGAATGTACGATGCATGATGTTTGCATGGTGTTTATGATGATGTGTGATGGTATATGTTATGTATGATGATGCGTGATGATGTTTTGCTTATGTATAATATGTTTTCTTATGTTTCTTATTACGTATTATGACGTGACTTTACGTATAAGATAATGAACGTAAAGTATTATCTTAAAAAAGTGAAAGATTTAAGATAATGAAAATGGAACATAATAAATGAACGGATGAAAAGTCTTGCAAGCAAATGAAAGGAGGTTCACAACTCATTGAGAGTTGTTAGCTCAACTATGTGTTTACAATGTGTGATCTTGGCTAACCCTTAAGGGGTTCACACACAGGGGGAGTTAGTCTATATGACTACTCCATACGTGCGATACGTGTGATATGTGCGATATGGTCTCCTTTTCGCTTAACCCTAAATGATATAGCTTTGTGCTCAAGAGGGGGGTTAAGTACATGACAAGACCTAAATAGAAGTAAAAAGATAATAAATGTACAAAAAGTGCGATAAGTACAGAATGTGCGAAACGTGCGAAATGTACGAAGCGAACGATGATAAAAGATAATAATTATTACCTTGATGTACGTATTATGTGTAACTACATGTGATAGTAAAGAAAATGTTCTAATGAATTAAAGGTAATATAAAGTTTTATAAAACTAGAACTCACTCAGCGATGCTGACTTTTTATGCATTTTCTAGTTGGTAGGTGATTGTTGCTTGAGGATGGCACGGGGTGGCTACTTGGCTCATTTTGGATACCATCCGTTGTATGATACAATAACGTTTTTGCATTGTAATGCGAACGAGCAATATTTTGTAGTGAACGTTGTATTATTTTGCAAAAAGTGTTTATTTAAATGAAATGAAATGAAATGATTGTTTAAACTGTTTCCGCTGCATGGTTTTAGTAAAATTAATGTAAATATATATTTTATTTGCGATGATTGACCAGTTGTGAGCGTACTGGGAACGGGGCCTTACAGTTTTTTTGGGGTTTACATCATGATCTCAAATCCAAAACACTTATGACTATGATTCCAATGTTATAACCCCGTGTGTCATGGTAGGAGAGTATAATGTATTGTCACATCCCAAGTTGAAAACGCTTTATTGATACTTAATGTTACACCATACGTATGATAGCACTTATCCAATTATGTACGTTCTTGGAAGAGCAATTTGTTGATTGTATTAACTTCTCTAAGCTTCACGAAAAAATATCTTGATGACCTATTTAATTTTCTAATATCCTCTCCGGTTAATAGTCTTAATATATATTTATATCTACATTCATGCTACCTACTCTTTCTAGTCTATATAACAAAAGATTCTAACTTCTCATTTTTCTTGCACACACATAAGCTTGAAAGTCGGAAACTATGACATAAGGCATTCTGATGATCTAGAAAGCATTTTCATAATTTTTTAAAACAAACCATGATCAAGTTAAGGATCCATCATATAAGAATCTCATACGATTAACACAAAACTAGAAAGAAGTCAACAAATCAATATGAGCCATAATTCATATTCTTAGATTGAACCATTAATAGTTTACATCAACATAGGTTCTGACATCCGGTAATTTTCCATTACCAAACTTCGTTAGTTCCGTTAAGTATTGCATACACATGTCGTGAGCGAACACTAGTTGTCATTGAACGTTGGTGACCTAATATAATAATTAACAATGACTACCATATAATAATTTACTTAATAGTGTTGATTATTAGTTTGTGGTTATTTGATTCATGAATTTTAAATATTATTTGTGAATTTTACTTGATAACGAGACAACGTGTAATATCTATTTGACTCATGTGTTTTATTATTAGTTGAAATATATAATTATTATTTTTGAATAATAATATATGAGTTTGGAAGTTAAAGCCATTTAAAAAGATGTTAAAAGATTTAATTTTTACAAAAGGTGATCAAGAAGGGGTTAAAGTGTAAAACAACAAAACTTAATTTTGGTAAAACCCAACCCTAGCCCCCAAAACCCCCATTCGGCCATAACCTTCCCCAACCTCATCCCTTTTTGCGATTTTTGATCAAGAACAACATCTTCCATTCGATTTTGGCATAAATTAGTCATTACAACATTGTAGCAAGCATAATTCTTGACCCATTACACCATTCAAGGTGAGTTTTAACAAGTTTTTCATAGTTATTGATTCATGAAGAACCCTAACATAATTAAACTCGAAATTGATGTTGTTTGATGATAGTATGATGTTAGTTGTATTGCATTGATGTTAGTTTATGTGGATCATGCAAGAAATTCATGGATTTGATGTGTTGTTCATATCTTGCTATAAGTAAAAACTTTTTGTGCATGATGTTTCAAAATTATGATGAATTGAAGACGTTGGTCATGTCTAGATGATTGTTATGAATTTGATTAGGTATGAGTTGATGAATTCATGAATGAACTAAGTGTTAGATTGATTTTGGGTGTTACTTTCCCGAAATGAAAACTTTATTTATATAGATAATTTGATATTGTGACTTGGGTATGTTCATGATGTTAGGATCATGTTAGAATGCTTGTTGATAACATCTAATGTGGTAGATTGTGTTGATTTAGTTGTATGAATGCTTGATGCACTACTTGGGAAATTTAGGTTCGTATGGAATACTACATGATAATAGAACTATGTTTGGGGTTATGATAGATCATGGTGGTGTATGATTTATTAGTTAAAATTGTAATTGTGGATTTCTTGAGATTCGTATGAGTTGTATGATAAACTATGGTGGTATGATGAACTTTATAGAACTTAGAGTTTATAATATGACATACGTGAACAGCTTGTGTGATAACCATGTGTAATGAGTTGTTATACTTGATCAAACAAGAATTCAATTAACTTGTTACCAATGTGTCAAACAGGTCAACTAGGTCAAATGAGTCTTGTTTTCCAAAACCTTGGGTCAACGTGTTTATTGAACATGTAGGGTTGTTAAATGTTTTGTGTACATGTTCTTATGTACTTGCGTTCTAGGTAAACTTTGACGGGCTGTCTTTCCACTCATTGTTAGCTCTTATTATCGTTCGTTTGCACATCGGGTAACTTCACTATTATAATAAATGTTTAGTAAGACATAGTATGTTATACCATAGAAAGCCCTTACACTTTCGGATCGTTAATTAAGGAATCTAGCCGGAAATCTTGGGTAGTACTAATGGGTTTGACAAGTCCCACTCATACAACTAGAGATCAAGTGGGTGCAATATTGTGCTGAACATCTAACCACGTCATGACTTGGTATGTCATGGCGGGAGGCAAACAGACAAACATAATTAGATTCGATCGTAAAATTACTATTGTTCTTAACTAATGAAATTAGACTAGCTATCTATTTCAATGCACTTGTTTATATTTTACTAATGCTAGTGTTTATGAAGTTTATAAACTCTTGAACTCACCAACCTTCGTGTTGATACTTTTAGTATGATTTTCTCAGGTAGTTACTAGTAGCTGTCGTAGGAGCACACACGATTCATGCATACTTAAACAACATTCACCTGTTTTTGACTTATTACATACTTACATACTTTGGTTTGGGCGCATGTTTTGCACAATTTACTTTTAGTACATTATGTTTGAAATATTTACAAAAATGCTTTCGTAAATGTTTTAAAGTTTCAAACTCTAAATTGTTTTATATGTTGCATATAGTGTCATTCTGAGTAACTAATAACTGGGATCATGGTTTGTTCACTCGCCTCACGATAAAACCCCGCAAGTGGATTTTGAGGGTGTGACATAGTTAATAATCAATCTGCTTAGATTAGTCTAGTTATGATAAGATGATTAATCACTTTGTTAGGACCTGCTACGTACTAAGTACTAACTGATTCAACGTGAAACCAGATCAAATAGTGCGGAATCCTATTTGATTGGCGATCCAATCAAAGAAAACGTTAATTCGATCAAACCTAACGATTAGAATACGTTAAGAATGGATTAGGA
>BJCM01167288.1:0-10944 GCA_018326385.1 Flaveria bidentis | reverse complement strand
AAAGTACATAAAGTAGAAAGTACAGACTCAAGACCTCAATGTACAGTTACCAAAAGCATGGACCTTTCACCAACTTATGTAAAGTTAGTGTCTAATCAGAGTTGCAGCGAAAAGGTAGTCCGTCTTTATGATAAAGGTACATCAGATAATAGCATATGTTAAAAAGTCTTTAGAAGAAATCTGTCTTCAAGAGTTGGCTTCAGAACACTTTGTCTTTAAACCTTCGGAAGACTTCATGTTTGGCTTCTGAAGATATTGGTCTTGGCTTGGGAGATTTTACACTTAGAATGTTTTCTAAGGAAGAGTGTGAAACTTCCGAAGCATTCTACTTCAGTACACTTATGCATCCATGCAGGAGAGACTTTGGATGTTTTGGGTTGCATCAGCCTTATATGAAACCATACAACATTTGAGGACAAGTATGCTACCTCCTCCAAAAGAAGGTTAATAAAATAGAGGGGCATGAACTCACCTGGCGTGTACAGACAATAACTAAAGAGAACTGGTGAGGTGCAAAGACAACCCTTCAATGGTTACCTAGAACACACAAGTAAATAAGTACGTGTACGTAGAAAATCTTAATAATTCTAGGTTAACCTAGTTGACCCATTTGACCCGTTGCTGACATATTAGTTAAAGTATCGTTTTGTCATGTATATCAACTTAACATACAAGATTATCATCCAAATTATCCACTTTTATCACATCATGAACCCAAGTTCTACCTAGGTCATAATACAACATTAGATCATCATACACTCATGCAAATCTCAAACAACCAATATGTTCAACACAAATATATATATAAATATATATATATATATATATATACATCACAACTATTTATTCATACATGAAGTCTAATCATGCACTACATGCCATGTGAAGCCACTCACGACTTCACATCCTAAACCTTCCCAATCCTACTAAGTAGGGGCCTCAGTTTCTATGACAATTATAATCATATTCGTTCACTTATTTCACTCCAACCAACATACATAATAACAATCAACTCCAATCCCAAACATGATCTCCTAATCACTAATCACAATTCATCATCATGTATGATCACCAAGACCTAAATTTCTTACATGATCAATCAAGCATTAATACAACTCAATTAACACATTCTATCACAACAAACATCATCAACAATCACTCTAACATGATCCTAACATCATAAGCATGCCCAATTCATCATATCCAATATTATTTAAAAATATAGTTTCCCTCTTGGGAAAGTAACACACAAGCAATCTAGCACCCAATTAAATCATAATTTCATCAATACCTAATCAAGTTCATACATACATTCTAACATGATAATCATCACTAATTCACCCAAATTCCCAAACATCATACACAAACATTTCTACTTTTAGTAAGTCATGATCAACACTCCAAATTAATGATTTTTTTGCACAATTCAATCAAACTAACATCCAAGCATTGTATCTAACATCATAACATCATAAAATCATAAATTTCAAGAACAAAAAGTTTCCTCTTAAGGCAATGTATGAACTAGATGTATAATCCATGGATTTCTTGCATAATCAACATAATCTAGCATTCATACAACCTAACTAACATCATATTAACATCTAACAATCATCAATTTCATGTTTTCATACATAAATTCGAACTAGGGTTAATCATGGATAAATAACTATGAAATCTTGATTAAATCTAACCTTTAAACGTGTAGAAAACAAGAATTAGACTTGCTAACACCTTCCAACCACTTGGAACCAATCAAAATCGACTTGTTTGAGCTTGTTCTTTCTCAATTTCAAAAATAATGAAGGGTTTGGGGCTTCTTAGGCCGGAATTGGGTTATGGGAGGCTAGGGTTGGAATTTTTCAACTTAACATAAATAGATTTTTGCATATAAACCCCTTTTAACCAACTTTTGTAAAAGTTAATCTCTTTAGCATTTTGTAATAATTTTAACTACAAACTACAAGTACCATTAATCAATAATCATAATCATAAACATTTACAATAAGTCACACAATACCTAGAATATATATATAACACGTTGTCACGTTTTCGCGTAAAATACACAAAATAAATATTTAAAATTCTATAAATTAATGAGTCACAAAATCACAACTAATAATCAACATTATTAATTAGATTATTATTTTTTATCATAGATTAGTATTATTAAGTTACCAACATTCAACGACAACTAGTGTGTGCTCACGACACGTGTATGCAAGACCTAACGGAACCAACAGAGTTTGGTTACGGAAAATTACCGACGAATGTCATATTATACCCATGTTGAAAGAATTTTCGTCACGAAAATTATGTAACATGGTTGTGCTACATCCCTGGTTTACTGCATTGGCATAACGAAATCGATTGAGTTGTCATATCATCCCCATGTTCAAAGAAATTTCGTCCCAAAATTTAATCAGTACCTTCCTCGACTGTCGTCGTCGTTTCGAACAGATGAGGATACTTAAGCTTCATCTGATCCTCACGTTCCAACGTGAATTCCAGTCCACGTCTTGAGTTCCAACAAACTTTGACTATAGGTATCTTACTTTGTTTAAGAGTCTTGACCTCACGGTCCATTACCTCAACTGGTTCTTCAACAAAGCATAGTTGATCATCTACTTGTACTTTCTCGAGTGGTACAACCAGTGTCTCGTCAGACAGACACTTTTTTAGATTCGAGACGTGAAGTATATTGTGAACACCACTCAGTGAATCAGATAGTTCCAATCGATACACCACCATACCTATTTTTCCAAAATCTAAAATGGTCCAACGTATCTTGTATTAAGCTTGCCTCTTTTGCCAAACTGAATCACACCTTTCCACGGTTAGACTTTCAACAGAACTTTGTCACTGACATGAAACTCCAAGGGTTTCGTCCCTTGTCCGCATAACTCTTTTTGTCTATCTCGTGCGGCATCCATATGCTTCAGTGTCTGTTCTATCTTCTCAGTAGTCTCGTGTACCAACTCAAGGCTAGTTAATTGGCTATCACTAACTTCCGCCCAACAAACTGATGATCTACACTTTCGCCCATACAATGCATCAAATGGTGCTGCCTTGATACTAATATGATAACTATTGTTGTCGGAAAACTCGACCAATGGTAAATGAACTTCCCAATTATTCCCAAAATTGATCACACAAGCACGTAACATGTCTTGCAGAGTTTGAATAGTATGTTTGCTTTGCCAATCGATCTGTGGATGATAGGCAATACTCATATCCCGACACGTACCCAAAGATTTCTGTAACGACTGCCAGAAATGAGATGTGAAATGAGCATCACTATTATAAATAATCAAGATCGGTACACCATGTCTCGAAACAACCTCCTTTTAATAAATTTGGGTTAACTTGTCCTTTTTGTCGGTCTCCTTAATTTCGTGTCACAACCACTAGGAGTCCTGGTCAGCTTAGTAATGAAGTCTATAGAAATCTGTTCTCACTTACATAAGGGGATTTCAGGTTGTTGTAGTAACCTAGTTGGTTTCTGATATTCCACTTTAACCTTAGAATAGGTCAAACACTTGCTCACTGCCACTAGTAGTGTGCCTTTAGTTCATGATACATTTTGTCACTACCGAGGTGTATAGAATACTTAGACTTATGTGCTTCACTCATCACCAAGTCTCTTAGATTCCCATGCAAAGGTACCCAAAGTCTATCCAAGAAAAACTGTATTCCATCGGATTTTACTTCCAACTATTTATCCATCCCGTGTAAAGATTCAGATCCAACGTTCTCACCTTTCAAGGCTTCTATCTGGGCTTCCTTGATATGTTCGATCAAGTGAGTGCTAATCGTCAGTTGTAGGGCACACACTCGTCAGGGCTTAGCGGTTTCCTTTTTACTCAAGGCATTGGCGACTACATTCGCCTTTCCCGGGTGGTATTTAATAGCACAATCGTAGTCATTTAACAATTCCACCCAATGTCGTTGCCTCATGTTAAGCTCTTTATTCTCAAAGACATGTTGAAGACTCTTGTACACTGCTCTTTGCCTCACAGTGCACTTGGTACCGTACAAGTAGTGTCTCCAGATCTTCAAAGCAAAGACCACTGCTCCTAACTCCAAGTCATGGTGGTTCTTTTCGTGTACCTTCAGTTGTCGTGAGGCATAAGTTATTACCTTGTCATCTTGCATCAGGACACAACCAAGTCCTTGGATAGAAGCATCACAATAAACCACAAAATCATCATTTCCTTCGGGTAATGCTAATATCGGTGCGCTATAGAGTTTCTGCTTTGACAACTAAAAAGCAGCTTCTTGACTCTTACTTTATTTATATGTTGTTCCTTTATGAGTCAAAGCTGTGAGAGGTTGAGCGATCTTTGAAAATTCCTCAATGAAATGCCAATAGAACCCTGCCAGTCCAAGAAATTGCCTTATCTTAACAGGCGTCTTAGGTACTAACCAGTTCTTTATAGCCTCAATCTTTGCAGGATCCACATGTATTCCCTTCTCGTTAATAATATGACCCAAGAACTACACCTCACGAATCCAGAAATCACACTTAGAAAACTTAACGTACAAATGTTCCTTTCTAAGTAGTTTCAAGATTAAACGTAGGTGTTCCTCGTGTCCTTTCTTGGTCCTAGAATAAATCAATAACATGATAACAAACTGGTTGAGTTAGGGTTTGCACACACGATTCATGAGATCCATGAATACTTCTAGTGTGTTAGTCAACCTAAATGGTATGACCAAGAATTCATAGTGACCATAACGAGTACGGAACATGGTTTTAGAGATATCTTTCTCTCGAACTCTTAGTTGATGATAACAAGATCTCAAATCAATCTTGGAATAATAGATTGATCCCTAAAGCCGATCAAACAAGTCGTCGATACGAGGTAAAAGGTATCGGTCCTTGACTGTGACTTTTTTCAATTCCCTGTAGTCGATACACATTCGGAAAGTTCTATCTTTCTTCTTAACAAAAAGAACAGGTGCCAACCAGTAAGGTGCTCGCGCAATCGGAGCAGCTCTGGGAGTCAAATCGATCTGAAACTCAACTTGGTAATGAGGTGGTAGTCCAGGCAGATCCTCTGAAAACACCTCTAGAAAGTCACGAACCACAGGAATATCCTCTACTTTCTTTTCCTCTTGTTGCTTGTCGGAGACGATGACTAATATGGCTAAGTGACCATTACGTAGCCACTTCTAATCCTTCATGAATGATATGTTGCCTATGACGGCACCACTCTTCTCGACCCTAACTGAAAGATTTTCCTTGTCCATCAAAAGAATGTGAATGACCTTCTTATGACAAATCACTTATGGTTGCTTCTAAGATAGCCAGTCAATGCCTATGACAACATCAAAACTTCCAAGAGTAACATGCATGAGATCAATGTTAAAGGTATGGCCAGCGAGTTCTATCTTGCAATTCTAAAGGATGTGCATAACGAAGATTTGCTTACCATCAGCCAATTCTAAGACATAATTAGACTCCAATGCAGAAGGCGTATCACTTAACAAACTACAAAACTTAGTAGATATAAAACTCCTATTGGCTCTAGTGTCAAATAGTAACAGAAGCAAAATGATATTTAATAGGAAATTTACTAGTAACGGTAGTAGAATCGTTTAGAGCCTCACCTAAACCCATGACAAAGGCCCTCCCTTCAGTTCCACCATTGTTTTCACCATTACCATCGTTGTTATTTCCACCATTCCTATTTCCATTCCCATTTCTTCTCAGTTGAGGAAAGTTTCTCTTGTAATGTCCTTCCTTTCCACACTCAAAGCAACCCTTTGGTGTTTCATGGGGTTGCTAAGGCTGATGAGGTTTCTTAATTAACTCCCCGCGAAAATCCTTTGCCATGTGTCCAACCTTCCCACAATGCTGGCATCAAAAGCTATCACACTTGCCAGTGTAGTGGTAGTTGCATCGGTTGCACTTTGATTTTTCTCCATGTATCCACTTTGTCCTTGAGATGATGAAGATGATTGGTTAAAGTTGTAATTGTTATCAAACCGTGTATGTTGCTGCTATTGTTAAGGTTGATGTTGTTGGGGTGGGTTACCAGACGATCATACCTTGTTACCATTGCTTTCCCACTTGCGTTTGTTGTCGAGCACGCTTGCCACAACGCCCCGCTTGGGTAACTTTCCTTGCTCCACAGCTTGGTCAGTGAGCTTGTGAGCCAGTCATATAACCTGTTGGTGTGAGAAAGCAGGATCTCAGACACAATCATATCAAATGACATTATATGTGTTTAAAAATAAATGTTTAACCTTAAATCAGAGTAAAAAACGGTTTTAAATGTAATGATTGCGAAAGAGTAAACGTTTGAAAAACCATAAGTAATAAATGCACAAAACAAAGCGTTCAATGGAAAAGTAGTAAATATAAATGAACTTGCATTCAAATGATAAAGATGATACATGAGCCTCAGATATGCAACCCTAGCCTTAAGCATGCCTGCAACCTAAGAAGGCATGCTAAAGTATGTCAACACAAGGTTGGTGAGTTCATAGGTTTAAATAAGTAAATATGTTTGAACGTTAGTCTGGTAAATGTAAACAAGGTATACCATAGGTAGCTAGCTTATATATCGAGTTACTTGGCGTTTCGAACCGAAGCTGACTGTTTGTGAGTTGTCTTGCCTTTCGTCATGTCTTAGCACAAAACAATGGCAAGTGTTTAGGTCAATTAAACACCCGTTCAACCTCCAGTTGAGTTAGCGCGACTAACACGGGTGGGGTTTGTCAAACCCAGTAGTACTACTCAAAATTACCTCGCTAACCCATTATTAATAGTTTGAGTGTGTAAGGACTTGCGTTATAATATTTTCACTATTGTAACAAGCGATATACCAAAAATATTAAAACCAGTAAATAGAAATACTTTGCATGTTTCTCCCCCAAAAAGAAAAGTAGGTAAAAGTGGGGCCGTGAAGACTCACCTTAGAATGAACCCCGTGGTATCCAAACTACGAAATATAGGTAAAAGTAGCAAAAACATGAAGTGTAAAAGCTAGAAGCTAATCATTACCTAAAAAATATAGGTCCATGAGTATATGTACATTATAGTTAGGATGAACCCCGTGGTATCCAAACTACGAAACTGTTAGTGTGTTCGAAAAATGTTTGACAAGTTTAACTAAGTTGACTGGATTGACCCAACGAAACCGTTGGTGACTTAAATAAGTAAAAGTATATTTATTCATGCTTACATATCTCAAAAAATGATTCATATAAAGTTTCATATCAAAAATCTAATTTTGGAAAGTTTCTATTTTTGGAAAGTATGAAGGTGTTACACATGTGCAATCCCTTTAAAGATTATGATGTATAGCATAACAAACATCTCAAATATACATGTAACACATCCAACAATAATCATCCATAACATGTTAACATACCCTAAAAACTTCATCATGCCCAAACTTTCTTAAATTAAAAACGTAAGAGCACAAGTCGCATGAATTTCATTAAAATTTCCTAGCATGTTCCTATGATCATTTCAACATCAATAACATCACCATAAAATGTTCTACACATATCATACTCATCATCCAACATATCAGGACACAAAAGTTTCCATAAATAGCAAACATGTTCATATGAAGCATTTTTCACCATTTGAATATTCCCAATACATTCTTGTGCCCTAAACATCATATAACAATTTCCACATCTCATCAAACATGCATAAATCATCATATTCAAACTAACTTACCCAAAAAGTTTCCTATAATGGAAAGTACTAGAAAACTGAGTTGAAATCAAAAGTTCGAAACATGAATTTTCATCCATTAGCATCAACTAACATCCTAGAACCATAAATTCAATCCAATTTCATCAAAAACATATAATTTCTACTAAAGACCTAAATTAAAGGTCCATTAAAAGTAAGTCTCGGGTTTTGAACAAAACAATATAATTTCAAAAAACCAATCCATACAAACATCATTATATCGAATACCAACACATAATCAATCATCAATTTTAGTCAACTTCGAGTTTTGATTGTGTTTGGATGTCTAGGGTTCATGTTCATCATGATAATTGAAGAATATGAAATCTAACATAAATCTTACTTGAAATGCTTAGATGATGATCCCTAATACGTGTTTGATGCAAGAAACGATGAAAATCACCACCAATATGCAAGAACATGATCAAAGAAGGTCTCTTTAGTGTGTGTATGTGTGCGTTTTTCTTCAAAAATAATGAAGGGGAAGGGGAAGAGGACGGCCAAATGGTGATTAGGGTTGGGGGGTTGGGTTTTATACTTTTTTTTACAAGAAAGACCCTCGTCTTTTATAAAAATATTTTTAACGCTATGCGATTGAACATTTTCTACACAAAAACCACCAAATGCTCAAATAACATCAAACAAACATTAATAACATAAAATAATATGTATTTTTATAGTTCAAATGGATTTTTATAATAATTAGGTGTTAAAAGCTGAAAATACGCGAAAACACGTAAATGCCTGAAAATTTCTAGTTTTCACAACCAGGCTGCATAATTAATCACATAACACATAATTTCAAACCAATTATGATTGTTTGAAAACCATTTTGACAAATCACTAACGTTCGGGGACAGACGTGCGTACGATTTGGCAATTCTTCGAATTACCATTACGTGAAAGGGTTGTGGGCACTAAATGGCGCATTTAAGTAAAAAACAATAAATGCATAAATGTATGATCGGAAAACCATGTTTGTGTTGATCAAGAAATGACTAGAAAATGTCGGGTGTTACGTCATCCCCTTGTTGAAAGAAATTTCGTCCCGAAATTTAGTTAACTCCGGTAAAAGACGGACGAAAATTTCATGGTTGTCACATCATCCCCTTGTTGAAGGAATTTCGCCCCGAAATTCTCAACTAGTAATTTTGGGGCTTAACGGGCATCGTTGAATAGCTACAAGTAATTGGCCTTTATATGATTCTCATGTTTTTAGGTAAACTCTGATCCATGTTTAGAGTTCAAGTAAACTTTAATGATAGAGATACAATTTTGCTTGTGTGTTTTTGACCACTTGGTCCATTATTTCAACTAGTTCCTCAACCAGACATAGTTTCTCATTCACATTAATCTCGTCAAATGGAGAGGCGAGTGTCTCAACAGATAGACATTTTTTCATGATTGAAATGTGTAACATGTCGTGTACTCCACTGAGTTCTCTAGTAGATTGAGTTGTTAATCTACTATACAAACTCTTTTGACAATTTCAAATTATCCAACATAGTGTGGGTTTAACTTTCCTTGTTTTTTTTCAAAACGAATTACACCTTTCCAAGGTGACACTTTTAGAAATACCTTGTTGTTGATTTGATATTCAATGGGTTTTTTTAGCGTTAGCCCATGTAAATCCTTTGTCAGTCACCTGCTACTTCCCTACGGTTATGAATTTGTATGATCTTCTTAGGAACAGTAAGTTAACTTTCCTTCAACTTCTACCCAAAAGATAGGTGATCGACACTTACTTTCATAGTGTGAAAAGAAGGTCTCGAGATCCAGTTGAATCCGGAAAAGAAGGTTAGGGAGTCGCACTAAAGGCGGAGGAAGAATCCCCTAACGCGGTCAAGTCTTATGACCAACTCAATATTAGAGTAGCTGATAGAGTAGAAGGTGGGATGCGGACTTGATCGTCGTGTGGTCATTGTTATCGTATGAAGCCTTAATCAAAGGTAGGCGGGTTTCTAAACTACTACCAAAATCAATAACAAATGCTCACAACATGTATTCTAGAATCTAAGTTGTACGCTCAATCTAACCGTCGGTTTTCGGATAATATTTATGCGTCTATCTAAACGCAATCTAAATGAATTTGCAATGACCTGTATGAGTAGGATATGAATCGAGCGTCACAATCGAAGATGATGGAAGAACTGACAACTCGTGCCGAGAGACTTTTTCTCTTAGATAGTTGTGAGTTAGTTTCTCAATTCAATTAGTCTTACTAACATTCAAGAAGTGTGCGGATTTTCCCAAGCGATCTACAATTACCCAAATGGTATCGCATCCGCTAAGAGTTCGAGGTAACTTCACAATGAAATCCATTGAGATCTACTCCCATTTACATTCTAGAATTTATGACCGTTGGATTAAACTAGACAATCCTTGATATTCCCCCTTAACTTTGGAGCAAGTTAAACACCAACTTACATGCATGACAGTATCTTCTTTCACATTCTGCCACTGATAAAGAACTTTCAAATCATGGTACATCTTACCTGAACCTCGATGAAAGGGATATCAAGTCTTATGAGTTTCATTTATTACCAGCCCTCGTACTGAAAATCCATATTCGTTTTATTAAGTAACGAATTCCTTCAGATATTGTCACTAATTGCTTTTTCATGTCTCGTATGGACTCTACCTTCAAATTCTCATCCTTCAAAGCCTTAATTTGAGCATTACGGATTTGATCAGTTACGCTGGTATGGATGGTAAGCTTGAGCATTCACACTTATTTTGGTTTATATGTTTACTTTCGACTTAGGGCATTAGCTACCAAATTAGCCTTATCCAGATAGTACTTCATAGCCTTTTCTAGCCATTCAATAGGTCGACCCAACAATGTTGTCTCATGTTCAGCTCATTATGTTCAAAGATATACTAACTACACTTGTGTCACACCCCCGCTAAAGCGGAAACACGAGGACGTAACGAGACGGGATCGTCATAACACATGGTATACGTTAGAGAAGCAATATAAGTATGATGACAAGCGTGTCATGACGTCACCCGAGCACAAATGGAGACTTGCGTCGCGTTAGTCAATATTCACGACAGCATAGCCATAAGCAACACATAAATGATCACATAATCAATTAGCATGACATTGTTTAATTTCCCACAACCCGGGAACAAGTGTCAAGCATGCAAAGTGTAAGTCAGACTACAACATGATTACAATTGTAAGTTGGTACAAAATGTTTAGTCTCAAAATGCATCCTAGGGTC